>CAKNYM010052936.1:263163-313797 GCA_932195095.1 Andricus curvator | reverse complement strand
GAGGAAGTTTCTCTTCGTAAATCGGTTCTCTAGCCAACCATGTATTTGAACTTTTGAAAAACCTCAAATTACAATAGGACTATTGCATTAATTTAAAAATAATTAAAACGCGAATATCTCGAAACCTCCCCATTTTTCGGGGGGGCCACCCTACTTTTTCGTAATCAGCACAACATTTTACATAATATTCAGTAAAAAAATCCTGCGGACCTAGAACGGCATACAGGATTACACCCAGCTCCTAGAGTACGAGGAAATCGTTCTGGCTTCAAAATTTTTGGAAACTTCTTGCCTACAGTTTGCATCAGAATAGGAATGATTACATAGTCAAAAAGAGCATTGTTGCTAACAATAAGGTAATGATGAAGACATTAATAATAACTAGCAAAAATAGCGCGCTATGTGCGCCTTGTTGGACCTCTCTTATTCTGATTGCCTGATTATCAAATTAAAATATATGCTTCAATTTAGAGAACAATAAAATTCAATTAATAATCATGAATTAAAATAAATAACAAAATACTTACATCAGCCAGTACATCACCAATAGAAATTAAAAGCAAAGAAGAAATTAATAAGTTAATTTGGGATTTTATATCGTAATTAGATGTTCGCAAAAGACAATTGAAAATTTGCCAACTTGTTTAGATTCAAATTTTTTTTTTTGGAATAGGTCTATCTCAAAGATTTTTAGTTGATGATTCTTCAATTTTTAATGTGTTTAACTTAAAATAAAGGAATTTTTATTTTTTTAACTAGTTCAATTTTGAAGATTTACAATTAAACAGTTAAAAACTCCTTAATTTTAAAAACTTATAAATTAAAAAAAACTTAAATTTTGATGATTCTGATCAAAAGTCAAGTTTTTAATTCTAAATCTTCTGGATTTAAGAAATTTCGAATGGAAACTAATAACTAAATCATAAAAATTATAAAAATATAGCTTTTTAATTATAAAACTTAAAACTTGCATAATTTTTTATTGTAAATTTTTCAAATCAAATATCTTAATTTTTAATAAATACAATTTTTGTTATTTGGTTGATTTTGATGGTGAAAAGTCAATTTTTCAATTCTCAATCTTTTAAATTGAAGAATTTTCAAATGTGAATGCTCAAAATTACAGAATTTTTAAATGTTAAACTAATTTTCAATTAACTAATTTTTGATTTCAGATTGCCAAAATTGAAAACTCTTCAATTCCAAAGATTTACAATTCAAAGTTCGACAATTATAAAGAGTTACAATTAAAAACTCTTGAATTTCAGAGTTAGACGTTAAAATATAAATCCTTAAATTTGGTTGATTTTTTAATCGAAACTTCCAAAATTTTGATGATTTTATAAATAAAAAGTCAAGTTTTCAATTTTAAATCTTCCAATTTGGAGAAATTTCTAATGTAAATTATCAAAATTACAAAGATTTTGGATTGCAAAACTTAATACTTGCATGAGTTTCAATTGTAAATTGTCAAATTTGGAAACTCTTTATTTTGAACGTTTTTACGATTTTAATGAAAAATTTATGAATTTAAGAGATGTATAAATAAAAATTCTTGAATTTTGATGATTTTGGAGATGAAAAGTCAAATTTTCAACTCGAAATCTTTCAAACTGAAGAAATTTCTAATGCAAATCATCAAAATTACAGAATTTTTCATTTTAATACTTCAAACTTGCATTAATGTCAATTATGAATTCTCGAACCTACAAATTTTTCAATTTCAAATATTTGCAATTCAAAATTCTACAATTTTAAAAAATAACGAATAAAAATTCTGCAATTTTAAAGATTTGCAACTTAAAATTCTTTAGTTTTTAAGATGTTCAAATAAAAATTCCTAAATTGTGATGTTTCTGAAGATCAAGAGTCAAGAGTTTTCAGTTCTAAAGAAAATTACAGAAGTTTTAATTGTAAATTTTAAAAATTCAAAACTCTTCAAATTTAAAGGTATCCTCTTCCGGCCAAACTTCCGGCAGAAATGATCTACACGCCTGTTTTTCGAGATCTTACTAAAGTGCCTTAATTTTTATAATATTATCATGAACATTTTTTTCTCATAATAGAGCGAAAGATAATAAAATTCTACCTTTAATAAGCCCAAGTTGAAGGCAAAATGTCAATTTTTTAAAACTATATTGCAAAAAAACGTCCAATTTCCTTTTATAATCAAGTCTCTACAGTACTTTACTGAACTGTGGAAATATTTTTGAAATTTTGTCCCTAGATTCTGTCCTAGAGTAAACTTTGGTGCAAAACAGTCGCAAAATTTGAAAAATGTATAAAAACTTACAAAATTGGTTTAAAAATCATTATTTATGACATTTGAATAAATTTTAGTAATAAGTTTGAAAATATTATTGTTTAAATTTTTTTTAATTATTTGGTGAGTACAATCATTATTTGAAATTTTGCGACTTTTTTGCACCATGTTCGAGTTAGGGGTAGAATCTAGGGAAATGATTATAAAAAATACATAATAATTTTGAAAAATACTATGAGGACTTAACTTTAAAATTAGCGAAAGAACTATAAAAAAGGTTGACTATTTCTAGAGTTATTAAAATTGTTCGAAAACATTGAAATTTGACGTCTTCTTGTAATATTTTTTTTATTAAATTGCCATTTTGCCTTGAATTTAGGCTTATTAGACGCAGAATTTTTTTAACTTTTGTGATATGATAAAGGAAAAATATTGCATTTTAATATTGAAACAAATGAGACACTATTGCAACAGTTAAAAAAAATATGTGTGTTCATAATCGTCGCCGGTACTGTATAAATGATCATTCTTTTTTAATTCTAAATCATCCAAACTGAAGAAATTCGGAATGTAAAAATTAAAATTTTAATAATTTTCAATTTAAGTTGTCAATATTGAAAACTCTTTAATTTTAAAGATTTGCAATTCAAAGCTTTACAATTTTTAAAGAGGCGCAATTAAAAACTCATCAATTTTTAAGATGAACAAATAAAAATGCTTAAATTTGGATGATTTTGAAGATCAAATGTTAAATTTTCAGTTCTAAATCTTCCAAATTGAAGAAATTTCGCATTTAAATAAATTGAAAACTCTCCAATTTTGAAGATTTGCAATTCAATGTTTTACAATTTTTAAGAGTTTCAATGAAAATTTTTTGAGCTTTATAAATATTAATGAACATGCTCAATACTGCATTTAATTTTAAAAGATCCTAAATTGAGATGAGAATCATTTCTATGTGGATCTGACATGATGATCATGGCGATGATAATGAGCTATTCCAGTTTGAACTGAAGAATTTCCATTCAATCGCAACTACTTCGAGTGAAAACAGAATTTTACAAGATGTCAAACTGACGAATGCTAACAAACTGTCAAACTGGGTGGTAGAAAAAGAATCAAGAGACAAAAGAAATATTATGAGTCCTTCTAGGGTTATATTATCAATTGTTTCCCATCTGGGGCCCTGAAGGACAATCCGGACACTTAACGAGATCCCCACGCCTCGAGAGAATTCCACCCTGAAAAAATGTGATATTTGCAAACTCCATCCCGGGGAACGACCACCCGGAATGTTTTCACAGATCCCTCAGAATGACCGACGGTAGTCTTCATCCACAAGACAGGCAAAAAGGGCCTCCCGTGAACTCTTATTTTGTATGGAAATAGACGTCTACATGCACCAGCAGTGCGGTAATTGTGCGGATTCCTGAAAGCACTTCTAACGAGGCTAGCATTATGCACTCGTTATTTCGACTTCAAGGTCCGCGTGCGGGACGTTCTGTCCTTTAATGAAGAACGCCCTCGGTGTAGTCATCTCTGCTCTTCACCAGTCTCTGGACACTTTGACGGATCGTGATCATGCAACCCGCATAGCTATCCTACGCCCTCGGAATTTGCCCACTTTATTTTCCTCCTTGGCATTTTAAATGATGAGAGAAATGTCAATCAGTCTAGTCAACTACCTTGTTTACCTCAAATGTCTTTACTTCGAGGAATTCAGTTGTCAAGTCAGGGAAAATTGATTCAGACTGAACGAGATTGAGTTAAACTATCCACTTGTACATGAAAAGATTCTGAAATAACTAAAATTTACTACTATTTCTTTATGGATCAGAAGTAAGAAAATAGATAATATAAAATATAGGAAGTGAAGAAAGGAAAATGAAGATAGGGAAATGTATTTAGAAAAGATGACAAATTTGAAGACGTGGTCTGAAAGGAAATAAGTGGAGAATCAGAAGCAATTTAAATTGAAAGTAGAAGTTGTAAAGATGGAAATATATAAGGTTTGATGATTCTAAGGATTAAATGTAAAAGAAAGAAGAAGGTGTAGGAAACAGAGAAGAAGCAGGATTATGTAAAGGAAGTGATGAATATATAAACAGAGCAGAAATGCTAACTTTCTAATAGAACTGGGAACAGATAGAAAATATAAGAAAATGACAGCAGAGAAAATCTAGAAACGATACCTTGAAGAGTTAGGATAGGATAGGCGATAGGAGATATATTTAAAAAAAGCCTTTTCTAAAAAGAAAAAAGAAACGATGAGGAAAGGACAGGGCGAGGTAAAGAAGAAGGATTCTGGAGAGGAAGTGATAAATATAAAAACAGAGAGAAATTATAATTTTTTAACAGAGTTAGGAAGAAGAATGGAAGGATGAATTGAAAGCTAGAGAGGTTAACTGTGGACAATGCCTTTAAAAGTTGGCACAGGGAATATATTAAGATAATCCTTTTATAAAAAGAAGAAAAAAATCAACGGGAAAATGGAGGGAAAGGAGAGAATGAGAAGGAAAGGTGAACGGTGGAAGTTTTAAGATATCAAGGAATAAATGTGAATGCAAGGAGAGGCATTGGGAAAAGGAAGTGATGACTATACAAACAGAGGAGAAATGCTCATTTTTAAAGTCTCAGGAAAAAAAGAAAAGAATGAGTGGAAATATTGGACAGGATTGATGGAGACAATACTTTAAAGGGTCGGGACAGGGGTCATGTCAAAAAAAGGGTTTTCTGTATAAAAGAAACAAAGGAAAGGGGAGGGTAAGAAATCAATATTTGGTAGAGATAATAAGGAAAAGGTGAATGAATGAAGAATAAGGATTTTTAAGAGTAAATGTAAAAGAAAGAAGAAGGTGTAGGAAAACGACAATGATCCTGAAGAGGAAGTGATGAATATAAAAGCAGAGAAGAAATGGTAATTTTTGAAAGAGTTGAGAGGAGGAGGAAAATATAAGCGAAAAGATTTCAGAGGAAAGCTAGAAATAATGCTTTAAAGAGTTGGGACAGGGGTTATTAATCCTCAAAGAATGTGGTCTAGGGGAGACACTAGTTGACATATATGAAAGAAATTCATTGAGATGGTTTGGGCATGTTGAGTGGATGAAAGAAGAACGACTGACGAAACAAGTGCATCAAGGTAAAGTAAATGGCAGTGCGCCCAGAGGCAGACCGCGGAAAGAATGGGTATACAATGTGTCAATGAGACCCTAATTCGAAGACTCATAAGAAGCCATAGAAACACAAGAGCTTGTATGAGAAAATGCATGGACGTGAAGGAAGCTAGAGAGGTATGTCAGGACAGAAAATTGTGGCAGCAAATAGTTTACGAAAAGAGTGTCAGTGGAGTGAATGACACCTGAAACAAAAGACGTTGGATACTAGTGGACCCGAGTAGGGAGCCTCACATGAGATCTTTGTTAGGCATTTCATTTGGGGCGATCCCTAGAGAGATTGATCAGCAACCTGGGTCGGAGCAGTGTTGCTGAACGAACGTGTGTTTTAAATAAACAACACAGGAACTCTAGATCAATCTAAAAATATATACCCCCTCTCCCACATTACTCCCTTCCTCACCGAATGATTTACGCTTGCCCCGAAAGGAATACAGCTTAATGGTTTAAGAAATATATTTAAAAAATACTTTTCTCAAAAGAAGCAAGAAAGGAAATGAAAAAAGTAGGGTGAGGAATCAATATTTGATAGAGATAATGAAGGAAAGATGAAAGACAGAAATTTAAGGATTTTAAGGTGTAAATATAAAAGAAAAGTCAAGGTGTCGAAAAAGGAGAAGGAACCTGAAAGGAAAGTGATAAATATAAAGACAGAGAAGAAATGATCATTTTTCAATAAAATTAGAAAAAAGTGTAAATATTAGAGAGGAAAAATAAACACAATACCTCGAAGAGATGGCACACGTAATATAATAAAATAAGCCTCTAATAAGAAGAAAAAAGAAAGGAAACGGAAAATGTAAAAGAACGGGAAGGATCCTAAAAAGGAATTTATTAGTAAGAAACATGGAACAAATGCTAATTTTTGAATAGAGTTAGGAAAAAGAAGTAAAGGATATGTAAAATGATTTAAAAGGGAAGATCGAAACATTACCTCAGCGATTCGGGACAAGGAATATGTTAAAAAAAGCTTTTTCTATATAGAAGAAAAAAAGGCAAAGGGAGGTTGATGAATCAATATTTGGTAGAGATAATAAAGGAAAGGAGAGTGGAAGAAGTTTAAAGATATTAAGGAGTAAATGTAAAAGATAGTAGAATGTGTAGGAAAACGAGAAGGATCTTGAAAAGGAAGTGATGATTATAAAAACTAAGAATAAATTATAATCTTTTTAAAGAGTTAAGAAAGAGAAGGGAAGAATAAGTGAAAAGGGATCAATATTTAGTAGAGATAAGAAAAGAAAGGTGAAGGGAAGAAGTTTAAGGATTTTCATGGGCTATTGTAAAAAAAAGAAAAGGTGTTATAGAATAAAAAGAAACATATAAAAAAATTATACTTTCTAGGTTCAGTTAGGAAACAGTAGGGAAGGATAGGTGAAAATATGCGAGAGTAAAGCTGGGAACAATATTTCAAAGAGCCAAGAGTCCGAAGAAGAAGAAAAAAATGATCGGGAAAATGGAGGGTGAGGCGACAATATTTGTTAGAGATAATGTAGGAGAGGTGAATGGTAGCAGTTTTAAAATTATAAGGAATTAATGTAAAAAAGAAGAATGATGCTGAAAAGGAAGTGATGAATATAAAAACAGAGAAGAAATGCTAATTTTTTAATAGAGTTAGGAAAAAGAAGGAAAGGACAAGTGAAAAGATTGGATACTACAGCTGGAAACAATATTATCTTAAAAAGTTGGGACCTGGAATATGATAAAAATGCTTTTTCAATATTGAAGAAAGTTAGGAAAGGGTATGATGAGGAATAAATATTCGGTAGATATAATAAACGAAATGTGAATGGAAGAAGTTTAATGATTTTAAGTACTAAATGTAAAAGAAAAAAATGTGTAAGAAAAGGAGAATGATCTAGAAAAAAAATAGAAACAAAAATAGAGAAGAAATTATAATTTATTTCAAGAGTTAGGAAAGAGAAGGAAAGGATAAGTAAAAAAATTAGAGGAGAAAGCTGAAAACAATACCTCAAAGAGTTTGGACAGGGGCTGTTTTAAAATAAACCTTTTATGAGGGCACAATATTTGGTAGAGATAATAAAGGAAAGATGAATGGAGAAATTATTGTATACGCAAGCGAAAAATGCAGGTAAAAGTGTTTGAGGGAAAAGTTACAGAGGGAATTGGTAGGATATATTTGAGAGAGAGGAATGGTAATTATCGTAGAGAAGGAAAAAAACGTACCCGGAAGAAAAGTACCAGGATGACGAAGGAAAAAAAGAGAATGTAGTATAGAAATTTAATTATAATTCAAGGTCGTTAGATAATTTGAAACATCCTTAAGGAAAAAAGTAGCTATAAATCTATAATCTTTCATTTTTTGTTCTCATCACATACGCTGCACTTTGCCAACTGACGTCAAGTATATATCATTCTGTTTGATAAGCCAACTCTTCAGGACATTCACTACCTCAAAAGTACACTGCATTCTCTCGCTGAGCCTCTGTTCCTGAAAGTATGTCTACGCGATTTACAAGCTGAGGTACAAAAAAGAGAAAAAGGATGGGTAAAAGGATGCAAAAATAGAGAAGGAAAATGAAAGACACTCGAAAAGAGAAATGAGGAGGAGGAGGAGGAGAATAGGTACACATAAGTTGCATATGTACTAGGTACGCGGTACACTGTACAGCCTTGCCACCTGTCCAATCGTAGGCTAAGAATAGAGAGTCACTACGGCAGAATGGTTACGCCGACAAGATGCTGCCGCGTGTGCTCGTTAGGTCATATGCGTTTTGCTCACTCTTTTTCCTTCTTATTCTGACTCTACTATCCCGAGGCCCGTCTGCTCCTTAGCGTCTCGCTTTTCGCGACGACTCGCAGGTTAATGACAAAAAGAAATCTGAAAATAATTACCGCCTCAGCCTCGCGGGGCCACCGCCGGCTGGCGTTTTAATACCCAGTACAGTGTACTTACACTCATCCACAGCTCGCGAGTATTAAAGCAAGTCCCTTGACCTTTTTCTTTTCACGACGTTCTCTGTATGCTCACCCTTTTATTGGCGAATTAAAGGGGAAAGACTTGAGGAATTTATATTATATGAATAATTTGCATACTAAATTGGAATCCATTAGTTGTAGGTTTATGGAGGTGAAAAAAGAACGCGAACGTCAGAATAAGGATGGATTGAAAAATGAGGAAAGAGTTGGAATGATTTTTAGATGTTCTTTTTTCTTAAGATGAGAAAATCTTTTTGCTTAACTGATGTGAATGAAAGAAAATGAAGGATTTTGAAGAGTGAATGTAAAAGAAAAGAGAAGGAGTAGGTAAAGGAGAAAGATCCTGAAGAGAAAGTGATAAATATTAACAGAGAAGAAATTATACTTTGTTAATAGAGTTAGAAAAAAGAAGGGAAGAATAAGTGAAAAAACTAGAGAGGAAAGCTGGAAACAATACCTTAAAAGAGCTGGGACGGGGGATATATCGAAAAAGGCCTTTTATAACAAGAAGAGAGAAAGGAAAGGGAAAAGTAAGGGTGCACACATAATATTTGGTGAAGATAATAAAGGAAAGATGATTGGTACAAGTTTCAAGATTTTAAGAAGAAATGAGAAGTATTTTGAAAAAGAAGTGATGAATAATAAAGCAGAAAAAAAATGCTCATTTCTTAATAGAATAAGGAAAAAAATGTAGGATAAGTAAATAGATTGGAGAGGAAAGCTGGAAACAATAATTTGAAGAGTTGGAATTCATTAGTTGCAGGTTTAAGAGGATTCAAGAAGAACGAGGCCATCAGCCTAAAGGATAGATAAAAAAATGAGGAAAGAGTTGGAATGCTTTTAGATGTTTTTTTTGTTGTTTTTAAAATGGAATCATCTTTTTGCTCACTCATGTTTTAAAAATGAGAGAAATATTCTGTAATTTTCAGAACACTGGATACAGAGAGTCAGGGTTACCATTTTTCTGGAATTTTTATCTCCAGTCGGTGTCTGTATGACGAATTAAAACTTTAGACCCACTCAAGTGCAGATTTCTTTTGCCTTGAGCTAAGTTTCCCAGTAACAGATAAAAAGTAGAAATTCCATTCTGAGAAATGAATACTGAAATTTAAACTATCACCAGATTTTATTCTCCGTGAAATGAGTCTATAAATAAACTAGAAAGCATGACTCACAGATAAAATGTTGCTGTAAACTTTCAAAATAGATCTTAAAACTTCGAAATTTTTAAATGAACTAAATTCATTTATATATTATACTACTAAAAAGCCGCTCAAAAACTACGTGACTACGTTACATTATTTCGATCACTTTTTCCAACCCCCAGGGTGACGTCACAAATATGAAGGTCGAAATATATTGCATTTTCAACAAAACAGTTCGATTTTCAATCCAAAGGACTTTTCGAACAAAAAAGATGACTTTCAAAAAATAGCTGATTTTTCAACAAAATATTTAAATTTTCAACCAAATATTCAAGTTTTCAAGAAAATAGTTGACGTTTTCAACACATAGTTCAATTTTCAAATCAAAATAATTAATTTTCAACTTAATTGTTGCATTTACAACGAAATATTCGAAATTTAGAGCAAGAGGGGCAAATTTTTAACAAAGAAGTTGAATTTCTAACCAAATAGTTTAATTTTCAACCTAAAAAAAAATAAATTTTCAACCAAACGGTGGAATTTTGAAACAAAAAAGATTAAAATTATTAAAACAGTTGAATTTTCAACAATATTGTTGAATTTCCAACTGACATGATGAATGTTCAACAAAAAAGTGAATTTTCAACAAATATGTTCCAATTTCAACGCAGTTGTTGAATTTTCAATCAAGAAAGATTAATTCTCAAAGATAAATATAATAGTTGATATTTCAACCGAAAAGTTTTTGAATTTTTAATCCAAAACAGTCGAATTTAACCGAAAAGATGAATTCTCTCAAAAAAAATTAATTGTTGATATTTTAACCAAAAAAAGTTTAAAAATTTGTAATCAAAAACAGTCAAATTTAACTAAAAAGCTGAATTCTCAGAGAAAAAATTAATTCTTGATATTTTAACCGACAAAGATTTTAATTTTGAATAAAAAACAGTTGAATTCAACCCAAGAAGAAACGATGATTCAACAAAATAGTTAAATTCTCAAACAAAATAAATTGAAGTTTAAGTAAACAGTTGCATTATGAAACAAAAAAGAGAACATTTCTACCACAAGATATGAATTTCCAAGAAAAAGAGGTAAATTTTCATGAAGGAAAGATTTTTGAGTCGAGAGGGGAAAAAATGTCATCCAAATTGTTGAATTTTCCAAAAAAGGGCAAATCCTCTAGAAAACAGTTCAATTTCTAACCAAATGGTTGAATTTTGAACCTAAAAAAAAATAAATTTTCAACCAAACGGTGGAATTTTGAAACAAAAAAGATTAAAATTATTAAAACAGTTGAATTTTCAACTAACATGATGAATGTTCAACAAAAAAGTGAATTTTCAACAAATATATATGTTCCAATTTCAACGCAATTGTTGAATTTTCAATCAAGAAAGATTAATTCTCAAAGATAAATATAATAGTTGATATTTCAACCGAAAAGTTTTTGAATTTTTAATCAAAAACAGTCAAATTTAACCGAAAAGATGAATCTCTCAAAAAAAAATTCATTGTTGATATTTTAACCAAAAAAAGTTGAAAATTTTGTAATCAAAAACAGTCAAATTTAACTAAAAAGCTGAATTCTCAGAGAAAAAATTAATTCTTGATATTTTAACCGACAAAGATTTTAATTTTGAATAAAAAACAGTTGAATTCAACCCAAGAAGAAACGATGATTATACCAAATAATCTAAGAGAAAATTTTACTAGAATTAAAAAAAATATTTGGTTGATTCTACCGAAATATTTTGTTGAAAGCATCTTAAAAGTGACGGACGCTTGCGAACTTGGTACGATCGCGTACTCCAATTCAGCATGACAGTCCACGTTCGAGACTTCGTAGCGTTGTGATTGTCGCGAAAAAACATAAGAATGTTTGCATCTCGGTGAACCATATCAAAATAAGTGCGGAAACAGAATCGATTGGGATTAGGTGATTATGTGAAAAATACGTAAGATTACTAATTGAATCTCTGTGTGTCTACGATTGCGGGATTAAGTTTTTGATTTTGAAAAAACAGAACGATTTTTGGAACCAAATGAACAAAGGATCCAGCACACTAATCCAGCACTAAATAATTCACACAAGATGACACAATTCCATGGTAAGCCATTTACAATGTACATTGAGCTGGGTCGTTTATGGTTAGATGAACTACAAGTTTTGGTTAAATCAACAAAACTCTTCCATAGACCAGCAAAAACACTTATTTGACTTAACTAAAATATTCTTTTGGATCGAACAAAAGATTTGCTTGGATTAACTAAACGTTTTACTTGGACCAACAAAAATATTTGCTTGTATGATACCAAAACATATGGTTTAATCAACCAAATTTCACTAACCAACAAATTTTCTTGGGTTACCCAAATATTTTGTTGTCCATATAATAACCACATTCTGAGGTTGACTCAACCAAATCTTTTTCTGGGTGAATCTGTTTTTTTTTTAACAGCGACATAATGTAAAAAAACACAAATCTTGTTCCGCATCGCCCTGTGCGGATTAAAACACGGAACTCATTCTCATAAGAATTTATACAATTTAGGAGAAATGAGATACAGCGAATTCATCGTTGTGACAAGAAGCAGGGTACAAGGACCTCACTTGACTCGAAGGCAATGTAAACTTGGTAAACTGGCATAGGTAAACATATACGAGGAGCATGAGAGGATTTGCGCGAGATCAGCACGATGTACCGGGATGCGCTCGTAAATACTGGAAAGTCCGATTATTTTTTCAGAGCCAGTAGTCAACTCGACGTGCTTGGACAACCAAACAGTTAAAGCACTCGATGCCGACCCCAGAAGTCCATTATTTTTCCAGGCAACATAAGCAGCCATCCGTCAAAGGAGAATTACACGCGAATGGGAATTCTGCACCAAAGCACGAAGTAGCAATAAAACCAATCATCCACTAAGACTAGTGGTACGTTCGAGGTCTTGATGAGTGAACTACTACTCCCTTGGGATAATCGATCATTTCACTCCTAAAAGTTGATCATACCCAACAGAAAACTTTTATTATCTTTACGTGTTGCTCCAATCATTGTTCGGCAGATTAAATGATACACAGATGTAGGGGAAACTCTGCAGGAGTAGGTCACTCAAATTTCAAATTTTTTCATATATCTTACGGAAAATTATTGAGGAAAAAAACTCACTCTATGGGAGAGCTTAGCTAGTACTTTAACTGTGTTCGTCTGAAAACACCTTATAAAATCCATGATTTCGTCGATTTAAATATTTTCAAGTAACAATCTCAAAGTACCTTGTTAACAGTTCTCTTTGCAGAATATAGGCCATCACTTCTTCAGTGATACTGACTTCACATAAAAAACTAGGGGTACGAAGCGTTGTAGGTAATCGTTCAAGCAGGGTAATACACAGAAAAAACAGAAGTGAATTTTTGTTCCAGGTAATTTTCAAGTAGATAAAGTTGAATTTTTTCGCACCGAAACAGAACAAGATTTGATAGAGTTGACATGGTAACCATTTCCCATGTGTTATGTAAATGTTAACATGTGAAGTTAATTTTTGTTGCAGGTAAAGATTACTCTGAAATCGATGTAAAGATTACATTTCGTTTTCTCTGTGTAATCAGCTGATTAGACTAAAGTACTAAACTGAGGTCAACTTTCCGTAGTTAGAGGCCTGTAACGTGCCGGCTCTAGCGGTGCCCGCCGAAGATATCTGCGATTCACCACGGAAAGTTTACCTCAATTTAGATTACCCACATCGGGTTTACCCTGATTGATCAATTACCTGCAACATTTCTTACCCTTAGCTTTTTCTGTGCTTCCTAAGCAAGCTAGAATGGCCTATTCTTGCTGACCTACTCTTGAAAAAATCATCTGAGTAACAAAAAGAAATTTAATAATTATAAATAATAACCGAGAGAATCTTCGTCTCTGGACAAAATATTTACTAAGTTCCAAACTTTCATCACAAAGCAGAAGCATGATTAGAAATTTTTGTTTAGATTTAGATAAAAACTTTTCAAATTTTATAGTCGTATTTTGATAAATTCATATAAACTGTTTCACAAAGTAATCTAATCTGCAAGTTTCCCTAATAGAGCTGCAAGCATATCAAGTACACAATTTCCAATTATTTGTTTATCTGTACGCATCTTGGACCGTGATATGGAGAGTAAACTCTAAATATGAATCAGTCAAAAGTGACTGATTCGAAGTCAATTTTGAACGATTTAAATAATGCGCATTAGACGAATGATAAATCAGTAAAAAGTGACTTTTCAAATCAGCCAATTTGACTCAATTTTCAACCAACAATTGAGTAGTGAAATTTTAAATTTGAACAATTAATTTCTAATAAAAATAACGAATTTTCAACAAAAATGAGAAGCCATAGAAGCACAAGAGCTTTCTTGAAAAAATGCATGGACGTGAAGGAAGCTAGAGAGGTATGCCAGGACAGAAAAGTGTGGCGACAAATGGTTTATAAAAGGAGTGTCAATAGAGTGTATAGCGACTAAAACAAAAGACCTTGGATACTAATGGGCCCGAGTGGGGAGCTTCACATAGAGCTATAGAGAGATTCATCAGCAACCTGAGTCGAAGCAGTGTTGTGGAACGAACGTGTTATTTGAATAAATAACACGAGAATTCTAGATCAATATGGAAATCTATATCTTCCCCACATTACTCCCATCCTCACCGAGTAAGTCACACCTATCCCGAAAGGGGAATGGTTTAATGGTAGAATAGTTACATTTTCAACGAAGCGGATGAATTTGTAACTGAAAGAGATCAATCTTCAACCAAAGAGATGCATCGTCAACTAAGCTGATGGATCTTGAACCAGAACAAAAACAATTTAATTAAGCATAGTTCAACTTTTAACCAAGTAGATGAATTTTCAAACAAACAAAAAAAAGGAATTTTGCGCCAAGAATATTAATTTTCTACCTAAAAAGACGAATTTTCTAACAAAAATTAAATACTCACATTTAAAGTAAAAAAATTAACTTTCAACAAAAAACCAATTAATTTTCATAAAAATAGTTTAGTTTTCAACCAAAGAGATAAATCTTCATGAAAAGAATGAAATTTTTAACAAACTTATTCAACTTTCAACCAAGTCGTAAAACTTTCATTAAAAAAAATTAATTCTGAACAAAACATATAATAGCTAATACTTCAACCTAAAAATATTTCAATGAAAAATCGAAAACATGTAACTTTTTAACTAAGATAGATCAATTTTCAACCAGAAATAAAATAATTAAATTTTCAGTTAAAAAAATTAATTTTCAATCCAAAAACAAATTTTCAACAAAATAATTAAATTTGCAACCAGCTAATAAAATGTTAACAAAAAAAATGAACTTTCAACAAAAACGAATAATTTTTTACCAAAAAGACGAACTTCTAACAAAAGACATTTTTTTCATCTCAGAAAGATCAGTTTTCAACCAAAAGTAAAATATAGTTAAATTTCGAGTAAAAAAAAATTAACCACAAAATTAAACCAAAAACATACATTTTTGACAAAGTAGTTGAACTTTAATCAAGCAGTTGAATTTTTAACAAAACAAAATTAATTTTCAACAAAAAATATAATAGCTGATATACAAATAAAAAAATGTAATTTTAAATCGAAAATAGGTGAATTTAACCGAAAAGATTAATTTTGAACTAAGAATATTTATTTGCCACCAATGAAAACCACAAAAAGTAACTTCCAATGAACGAAGAAGTAATTTTGAATGATCTAAGCTGTAACTGTCATTGTTTATTCAGTCATTTTGAATGACATAACCCGTACCTTTCACAAATTAAATCACTTATTTTCAACGACATAACCAGTACATTTCACTAATTAATCAGTCATTTTGTTTGATCTAATCTGTAACTTTCAATGTGCTAACCAGACATTTTTGCTTAATTTTAATCATTTAATAAGATGCAGAAATTCAGTGAAGAATTTTAATTTAGAAATAATTTTATTATTTTATTCTAGCAGATAAATCAGTCATTTGAAGTGCCTGTTTGATTCAGTGAGCAATATTGACTGATTTTTCTGCTCAAACGTTTTTTTTTCAGTAGAAGTGATTGATTTTTCAGTCAAAGCATGCTTAGTTAATTTAATTATCAAAATTTCAAATTTTGTTTAAATTTAGAGTAGGCGAGACCATAGTACAATAGATAATGAACCTACAGTTGATAATCAATAATATAAAATACTAATGTATGTAAAATAATTCATTTAATTTAATTAATAGTTATGAAGCTATATTCATTTATAAATTAAAATTAGAAATTATTATTTTAGGTAAATTTGTGCTTTTATTTAATTTTTTTCTTCAGGTTTATCATCTACGTACCATTTTTAAGTTAGTCAACGTTTATCGAAGATGTTTAAACTTAAATCTGTATTATTTCGTAGTTTAGGACGCATCTGATTCTTTTCTTGTTTTAAATGCAGTACAAAATAACCTAAATAGAAATAGAAGAAGAAGAAACTTTAGAAATTAAGAAGAAGAAACTTTAGAAATAAAGAAGAAGTTCAGTGAGAATTGGTTTTGAGGGATTTAAATCACTATCAAGTCAAATCAAATGGATAATTTTGAAGCTGCCAATCGTCGATTCGAATTCTGTGGCGCAATCCTGAGGGGAAACGAGTGGAATTAAAAATTCCCGCTGGGTTGTGTTTTACGAGGTATAAAGCAGCGACGGACGTTCAACGTATCGGCTTTAAATTTCCCCAGCGTGCTGGGAGCCTGCATATATTTCAAATGCCTTTCCGCGACGCTTGCCGACGTTATTTAAAAATAAAAGAAACATTAAATTTCAGACACAGATCTCCTATAGATGCAACCGTAAAAATGTGGTCTCCTGGTTGTGGCTACCCCATGAGGTCAAAAAGTGAACGGCTGACCGTCCATCAAAAATGCCGATCGTTATTCATGTTCGATAAACCAGAAACAAGTGGCACAGGGAGAATTTTTGATATTTCAGATCCTGGAATAAAATTAAGCTAAAGATTGCTCTCTAGATAGAGCGATCTTATCTGATTTTTTATTATTATTTATATAGTAGAAATTCCACTAAGTTGTAGGATTTTGATATAGATTACATTTTTGAAAGTTATGAATCTTCCTATTGAATTTATCTTTAAGATTCAGTAATTCATTTTCAAGATAACTGTTTAATAAACAAAGAATTCTTCTAAAGGCGCATGTTTAAATACACGGAAAAAATTTATCCGTGAAGAAGTCACGAACTTGTAGCTAGGTCTCGGATACGAGATAAAAAAATGAAACATTAAATCCTTATTTCTATGAGAAATATATGGATAAATTTCGAAGTTTCTTACGTACAGTTCGAATTTCCTACGAACAGTTCCTGAAAATTTCAGACTGAATTAAAAAGAGGAAAAATTTTATTTGTGCGATTTAATTTTATATTAATTTATAAATTCGCAACTCAGAAGATTCGAACCTCAAACACTGCTGACTCACCAGTTTCTAAACATAAACCAGGAGTGCGTAAACACGCGCAGCCATTGACGCCAAACAAAATAGGTATTATAAAACTTCTAGCCACTCATTCGACGAGCTCGAGGCACACATACGAGCGCACACACGCACCGCGCGTGTGTGCGTGGGCCACGTACAGGGAGACTTAGGTCGAGTTCCCAGATTTGTCGGGCAAGCTCGTGAGTGCTCTGAGAATCTTTTCCCAATCACTCGTAATATTTTTGTAATTATTCACGTAAAAAAAAAGTGATGAACCGTTTTAGAATTTTCACATCGAGTTCGTCAATCTTTCTCAAAGTTCGCAGGTTATTTACGAAAATACATAAATATCCGACGAATTTTTCTCATATCCGAGACGTAGCTACTAGTTCGTGACTTTTTTACGGATAAATTTTTTCCGTGTACTTAGACTGAGGCCAAATCGACGTAAATTTTTTCCAAGGGACCGTTCAAAAATTGCGTCACACTGTCAGTGGCCGTAATAGTTTATATGACGATTTGTGACGTAGGTTGGAGGGATTAACGCAGAATATGATATCACAATTGGAGAATATAAATGTGAATGAGAATTTTTCTAAGTGCTTGAAAAAATGGCAATAAGTGGTTTCATTTTACAAGTAAAGCATACAAATACGGACTTCAGACTATTTCCCCTACCCTCCTCTCTTCCCCTTTTTAAAGGATTCCTCTTTTTTCTCCTGCTTTAACAAACTTTTTATTTTTTTGAATGAAAAGTCTACTATTATATTTGTGGTTCAAAATTCATCTCTTTTGGTTAATACCGTTTTTACTATTACGTCAAAGATTTAACTATTTTCTTTAAAGTATGTTGTCTTTCAGTTGAAAATTAATTTTCTCAACAGAAAATTTAACAAATCCATTTTTCGCGGAAAATTGATTGTTTTTAGTTGAAAATTTAACTAATAAATTTTATATTGAGAATTTATCTTTTTTTTGGAAATTCATCTGATTGGTTGAAATTTGGAATACTATTGCTAAGCATTCATTTTATTAGTTGAAGATTGAACCGTTATTGGTTGAAAATTGATCATTTTTAGTTGAAAATTCAACAATTTTGTAGAAAATTTCTCTATTTTGTTGTAAATCGTCTTGTTTTAGTACAAAATTAATATTTTTGAATTAAAATTAATTCAGTTGGTTAACGATTGAACTGCTTTGTTAAAAACTCATATTATCAGTTTAAAAATTCATCTCTTCCTTGATTAAAACTGCAGCCTTTTGGTAAAAAATTAATACATTTTTCGAAACTACTTTTTTGCAGAAGATTCATCATTTCAGTTGAAAATTCAACAAGTTCGTTGACAATTCAAACTATTTTCTAAAGAATTAGTCTTTATGCCTTGGAAAGTCAACTATTTGGTTGAAAATGCAACTGCTTTTGGTTGAAATTTAATCTTTTTTGTTTAAACGTTCGACTCTTTGATTGAAATTCATCTTTGTAGGTTGAAAATTCGACTATTTGGTTGAAAATTCATCTAATTTTTGAAAATTTTAACCCTTTTATTTTAAAGTTCAACTATTTGTATGTAAATAAAACTGTTTGATTGACGATATTTTTGTTTTTTTTTAATTAAAAATTAAAAATGCAACTATTTTGTATAAAATTTAATTATTCTGTTGAAAATATAACTGTTTTGAAAAAAGTCAGCTTTTTTGTTCAAACATTTAACTGCTTTGTTGAAAATTCGTCTTTTTTTATTGAAAATTCTTTTTTTTTTATTGAACATTCATCTTCTTAGGTTGAACAGTTTTGGGTTGAAAATTTATCCATCTTTGTTAAAGTCATTTTTCCTGGTTGAAAATTCAACTGTCTTCTAAAAAAGTTGTCTATTGGCTTGAAAATTCGACTACTTGGTTAACAGTGCAGATGTTTGTGGTCGATTATTACAAAGTTAATTATTTTTTCTTTGAAAATTTAAACATTTGGATTGAAATTTGGCTTTGAAGGTTTAAAAGTCAACTGTTTTCTAAACAATCAAAACCAGTCGTCTTAAAGCTTGAAAACTCAACTCTTTGGTTGAAAATTCATCTTCTTTGGTAGAAAATTAATCTTTTTGGTTTGAAAATTCAACTATTAGGTTAAAAATGCAATATGGTTCAACTATAAATCTCAAGCGTTTCATAATGAATTAAATTACATGTATTTGTATATACATACATTTTATTTAAAAGAATGTATTCCCTATTTTACCTGAAACTTAATCTTATTTTCCCTGTTTCGAGAGGATATTTCGGGCTGCGAAGTTTGTTAAAATATTATGTTTATGTTAGTATATTTTGTGTTTCATTTCAGGCGTTTATCAAATGAAATCGAAGAAAAAATTTTGACTCGAAAGGAGGGGGAGGGGGGTGACCGTATTTGTGACGTCACCCTGGACGGTTCAATCTTTGTGTGACGATCTGCGACGAAGAAGAGGTGGGGTTGAAAAAGCGTTCAAAACAGCTTTACATAGATTTTGAACAGCCCCTATATAATCTTCTTTGATTTGTCTTTGATTGTATAAAAAACAGGGACAGGATTCAAAGCAAAACTCCCAAAACTTGTACTATTTTCATGGCGACTGAAGTCGTGTGCCTGGGAGTCGGTCGAATTAAAATAATTCCCTCGGCATTGCAGGACAAAATAGGCGCTACTTGATGGGGACTTAAGGTGATTTTGAATGGTGGCTAACGACTTGGAGCCGCGTCATGGGGTCCGGCAAGTGAGTACGACGCCAAATAATACAGAGTCATGCTGGGACCGCGTCGTGATGTCCCAATGGCAACACCATGGTATAGAATATAGATAATGTCCTCCCACACGAACGTCACTTCGTTATAAGAACCTTGGTTCTTAACCTCTTGTGAATTGACCGTCGTCTTCTTTCGCATCCTTTCAGATCCAGAACTCAAGGATTTTATTTCTATTGTCGAGCAGACGAAAACAGGATCAAGTCCATAAAATAGAACCTATAACATCTTGAGTGTTCGACATTTATTGCAGTTACAAGCCGCGTTCAGAATTCAAAATTCTGTGCTCTGAATCCATTTCCTTTTTTCATTAAAAAAAAAAGTTTTAAAGTTAATTTTTTTTTTTTTTAATTAAACACTTTCCCTCCCCTCACTTCACCCTTCGCGACCACTCCACAACTTCTTTCTCCTTTTCCTCCTCTTCTTCCTCTACTTTCCCCTCTCCTCGTTTCCCCAGGTAACACACCTCTTCCCATACGTCCTTTCCCCATCGCTCACTTCACCACACCTACTTACCCTCATTTCTAATCATTTTCACTACTTCCTCTCATTTCCCCTACTTCTCCACATTTACCGTCTCTTCCCCATTTTCTATATTTCCCCTCACTTCCGTAATACCCCTCCTCTCATTTCTCCTACTCACCCTTCCCTCTTTTTCCCTTATTTGCCCAACTTCCGCTTCCATCATTTCCTCTCACTTTCCCTCCTCCTCTCTCACTCTCCTACTTTACCTACTTCCCTTCCCTCATTTACCCTACTTCCCCTTCACTTATTTCCTCTACTTACCCTCCCTTTATTTCCCCTCACGCCCCTACCAACCCTCACCACATCCCTTCATATCGCTCATTTCCCATCGCTTCCCCTACTTTCCCTCACCTTATTTCTCCTCACTTTCCTCACCGCCTACCCTCATTACCCTCACTTTTACACTCCCCTATCCTCACTTTAACTCACTTGCCTAGTTTCCCTCTCCTGATTTCGACTCATTTCCCTTCACTTCCCCTCCTCGAACAAAAGTGCGACAAACAGATGGACCGACACCCGACAGTCCGAGGCTACGAAACCCTAAAAATAGGTTAATATTTTCATAAAAAAGGGGGAAAATAACATTCATTTTTACATTTAAAAAAGAAGAAACAATCTTTTTATAAAAAAATTTTGCATAGGAAATTATATACGTAGATGTTAAATAATTTTTTAATTATGTTGCCGTTAAAGATTTTCTTTTCTTTAGTTGGATATACTCAGGTCGTTAGAAATCCATGCAAGGTTTTATGAAAAAGCCCGAGCAAACATCACATTTGTTGAATTAACCATTTTCATATGTTTCAAATCGTTCTCATAATGAATAATATTTCTTCTTCTAAAAATACCTTCATCCTAATTATAATTCATATTTTGAATTTGAATAAGATTTTTATCTCACAATATTAAAACCAAACTTTTAAAACATTAGGAGTTCTATACAATTTTTTGGAACGAAATCTCTTGAAATTCTTTGTACTATATTAAAGTAGGCTGAATTTCGCTGTCCTGAAAAATTGGCAGAGCTAAAAAGGATGGACTTACTTTTATAGATTTACTTTTATAGATTTGACAACAGATTAAACAGGAAAAACACCCGTTTATATCTATAATATATTCACATATATTATTTTTAGATTCTATCATTATTATTATTATTAATATATTTATATTATATTCAATATATAAGTTTAACTTTTTGGTTGTCAATGCGACTGTTTAGTTAAAAATTAATTCTTTTCGTTGATAATTCGTCTTTCTCGAGTGAAAATTCAGCTACATCAATTTAAGTACTATAAAATATAATTAATAATCATAAATCAAAATAAATATTAAAATGGCTACATCTACTTTCATAAAATTTTCATTTTTATTCTTATTTTACACGGCCTTTAGTAATCTATACGCAGATTACTTTCAGTGAAATATAAAATTTTATCCTAGCGGGTATATGAAAAAAAAAAAAATAATAAGTTAATTTAGGATTTTATATCGCAATAAGATGATTCTAAAAAATAAACACTAAGAAAAAGATTCTTTGAGTCTATGAAAATTATTTTGCATCAATGAAAAATATTTATCGGCTTTTAGTCACAGAAAAGTTTCTTTGAATCAAAGAAATGGTGTTTTTTGTGCCAATAGAAATTTTTGTTTGATTCAAAGCGATATGTCTGATGTTTCCCATTTTTGAAGCTTGTGTGGGTTTTCGACATTTTGAAGATATTTACAAATGAAAATTCGCCAAATTTTTTAATTTCAAATATTTATAGATTGAAATCATGAAATAATGAACATCTTTTTTAAATTGGTCTATCTTGATGATTTGCAATTGAAGATTCTTCAATTCTCAATGTGTATACGTAATTTACAAATATGTAATTTGTTCAATTTTGAAGATTTGAATTAAAAACTCTTCAGTTTTCAAGATAAATA
Source organism: Andricus curvator (assembly GCA_932195095.1). NCBI lineage: Eukaryota > Metazoa > Arthropoda > Insecta > Hymenoptera > Cynipidae > Andricus > Andricus curvator. The sequence continues at coordinate 291,561 of CAKNYM010052936.1, read as the reverse complement.
TATATGCTTAAATTTGGATAATTTCAAAGTTCAAAAGTCAAGACTTTTTAAATCTAAATCTTCCAAGTTGGAAAAATAAAAAATTGAAATCATCAGAATTACACAATTTTTAATTCAAAATTTTCAAAATTAAAAATGATTTGATTCTAAATATTTACAGTTTAAAGTTCTACCATTTTTAAGAGTAACCATTACAAATTTTTGAATTTTGAAAGCATAGAATTGAAAATTATTCAATTTTCAAGACTTCAATTTTAATGATAGGTATGTAATTTTAAATGTTTTTTTTACATATGTAGCTCAATTTTGAAGATTTCCAATTGAAATTCTTCAATTTCAACGATTTCAGTAAAAAACTCTTGAATTTTTAAATTTTTCGATTGAAGATTTATTAATTGGAAACGTTTATAGTTTAAAATGATGTAATTATAAACGTTTTTTAAAAATACTATATAGTGAAATTTTGAAGATTTTTGATTAAAGACTCATCAATATTTAATGCGTATAATAGAAAATGATACAGTTTTGAATGCTTTTTTTTAAAGTTCAATTTTGAAGATTTAAAATTGAAAATTCAATTTTATAGTTTTGCAATTTCAAATTCTTCACTTGTGAACATTACAAATGACAGAGTTAATTTATTTTTTGTAAATTCTTATAAGTGTTTATATATGTAACATATCGATGTGTCCGAATGAGCAGGTTCCATCTCGGTGAGACCAAATGAAAAGGTGCTAACTCACATGAGATGGAACCTTGTCATTTGGACACGTCCATACATTTTTTGTTATATGAAAAAGGAATATTAATTCAGGTGTATCGGGTAGTAGGTAACTAAATGGAATTTAATAAGAGTTCAAAAAATTTTGCTACTACTTGTTACAAGGGTTGGGAGGAGGGGGAGTGGATAAACATTGGAAAAAATGTGTTACGTAATTTTCGGATGGCCCCTAATTGTTTGCTCAATCATATTCACCACGACCCATTGACCCCGGATCCAAACTCTTGGTATATTCTCAAGAATTCATCAACTTTAAATTCTCGACTCTATATTTAAGAACCACGAAGGATGACAAAGGAAGATGGTATATTCTTATTTCTCATGAAGATGAAGAAGGCCTGCTGAGGCCTTGTGTGTAATTCTACAGCCCTTGTAAAGAGCCACGTGGTTTCAGAGAAAGTAGGGGGATACCTCAACCTCAAACCTCAACCTATTAGGCGTCTTGTGCACCTCTGATTTATTTATTGCGCCCACAACCCACAACCCTCTTGATCCTTGATCTTCAGGGTGGGCGTGTTGATCCCGAAGATAACCGTTACATCAGATTCATCAAGGGGTGGTTGGATCATAATAGCCAGGATTACTAAGCCCCGAAATTCAAGGGGCGGATCTAACTGCCTACAGATCACGTGATACCTGTTATGAAACTAATAGCAGGTGGATGAGATTTGAATAATCTTCCCAGCCAGTGCAATTTCAAAAAGATGCATTTAGCTCTATTATGAACTGAGGAATTCTGATTCACAAACAGATGAATTGGGTTTAGAAATATATCAAACATGCATTTTATCTTTGGGACCGTCCACAAAAGTACGTTATCAATTTGAGGGGGGAGGGAGCCCAACCAGAAACTATGGCTGATAACAGGGAAGAAGCGGGCGGGGGGTCAGTGGTACTTCACGACCTTAGATCACGTTTAGTACGTTTCAAGGTTTGCGAATGTTGCGAAATATGACCCTGCAACGGTAAAATTCCATAACAACTTAATGAGTTTGAAAGTCACTTTCATATTTCACACTTCACGATCTTTCACCTATTTCCCTCTTTTTTCTATTTTTTGAAGAATTCTTTTTTTTTCACTGTTTTCAAGTAACTTCCCCTCTTTCGCGTTTTTACGCTTGGATGTGAACTCAATTCATATAACACAAGAAGAAAATCCAACTAATTTTCGTTAAATTTTACCGAGTTTTCGGGACAACTAGTCCATCCCCTTTTCCAACTCCCTGCATTTTTTGGGAAGACTGGACGCAGTCTAAATTGTATTTGTTTTTGGATCAAAAGTTTGTTATTAAATTTATGGTTTGGAATTCATCACCTTTGGTAAAAACTTCTATTATTTGGTTGAAAATTTATTTATTCTATTTTAAGTGCAACTATTTTGTTAACTAGCTGTGAATGCGATCTCGAGTGTTTCCCCTTTGTTTGTATTTATAATTATATGGTTCTCATTTCACGAGCACTTCGCTTCCCGTTAGCAAATGTATTTGCTTCCTCATAGAGGAATCATTAGTTATTTTTTTCAATAATAGACAAACCAAAATCTTCAATAAAATGTATTAATATTATAGGTCAATCGATTCGACTAGAATCAACACATCTTTTCTGTTCTTGCATCAACTTTGAATAAATGTTGATGAAAAAAGTTTTAGTATAAAAAACCGATTTTCCGAATATATAAATTACCATAACTTCCCTACTCTTTAATCAAATGTATTAGTGTTCAGGTCAATCGATCCGTTTCGAACTAAGCAATCTTTTATGTTCTTGCATCAACTTTGAATTCTGCTAATGAAAAAAGTTTTACTATAAAAAAACCGATTTTTAAATATTATTGAGTGCTAAAAAAAATGCAACGAATACTTTTCGAAATCCTTCGGTCAGTTTCAAGATATTAGTGGTGAAAATAAGCCGTCCAAATTTCATCAATTTATCTGAAACCGTTTTCAAGTAATCGTGTTCAGAAAAAAGTGTGACATCCGCACACACATCCACACACACACACGTATCCGGACAATTGCTTAGAACATTGTATTAGATATTTTTAAATTGAGTAAGGTTTAATTGAATAAATTTAAAATCTTTGAAAATAGACTTAAATATTTGATTGAAAGTTAAAATAATGTATTAAAAATTAATTTTTTTTTTGAAGATTCATCTCGTTGGTTGAAAATTAACTTTTTAACTGAAAATTATTCAATGAAACTATTTATTTGATTGAATTTTCATGTATTTCATTGAAAATTCGTCTCTTTTGCTATAAAATTAAACTTCGTGCTTGAAAATTCATCCTTTTGGATTAAAAACGCAACTGCTTTGTTGAAAAGTATTCTGTTTTGGTTAAGGATGAACCTATTTTGTTAACAATTTGTCTTTTTTGGTTGAATTAAACTGTTTTTCATTTCAAATTGAAATATTTTTCATCTTCTTTGGTTGAGAAATCAACTACTTGGTTTAAATTTGAACTACCTGGTGAAAAATCAATTTTTTTTGGTTACAGATTCATGATTTTAGATGAAAATTCAAGTGTCTGGTTGTCAATGAACTTTTTTGTTAAAAATTGATTTTTTGGGTTGAAAATTGAACTATTTTGTAGACATTTCGTCTCTTTGGCTTGAAAATTCAAAAATTTTGTAGAAGATGACACTATTTGTTCAAGAATGAATTTTTTTGATTGAAAATTCAAATTTTTCGTTTGAAAATTAATCTGGTTTCTTGAAAATTCGTCTTTTTGGCTGAGGCATCAACTATTTTGTTCAAAATTTTTTTTTCTTGATTGAATTCAACTAGTTAAAAATTCGTTTTTTCTTGTTGAAAATGAATTTTTCAAACTAAAATTTTGACAATTCCATTTTTAGGTGAAAACTTATACTTTTCAGTTGAAAAGTTAACCGTTTGGTTGAAAATTCATTTTCTTGCTTAAAAATTGACTTTCTTGTTGAAAAATTAACTTTCTTGTTGAAAATTTACTTTTTCCACTTTGAAAGTCAACTGTATTCAAAAACAGTCTACTTTTCAGCTTTAAAACTTAACTTAGTTCTAATTTAACTTAAAAAAATTAACTCTTTTCTCGAAAATTCGCTTTTGATGATTAAAAATTAATCCTTTGTGTTAAAAAACCATCTTTCTAATTAAAAATTCAACTATTTGTTCGAATATTAAACTCTTGTTAAACATTCATGTTATTTTTCTTTACGGTTAATCATTTTAGTTGAAAATTCTACTTTTCAGTTGAAGAGTTAACTATTTTGTTGAAAATTCTTTTTTTTTTTTGGTTAGGAATTATTTTTTTAAATTAAAAATGTAACCATTCAATTTTTTGTTGTAAATTGGTATTTTTAATTAGGAATTGGTCTATTCTAGTTGAGAATATATGTATTTCGTTCGAAGTTTGTCTTTTTTTGTTGGAAAATTAAACTTCTTGCTTCAAAATTCATCCTTTTGGATTAAAAATGCAACTATTTGGTTGAAAATTAATCTGTTTTTGTCCGAAATTCAACCATCTTGCTGACAATTCGTCTTTTTTTGTTGGATTTAACTACTTTCGATTTCGAATTGAAATCTTTTTTGGTTGAAGTATCATGCTTCATATATAATTCTTTTTTTATGGTTTAAAAATCAACTTCTTGGTTTAAAGCTGCACTACTTTGTTCATAATTCATCTATTTGACAGAGTACTCAACTATCTTGTTGAAAATATGGCTTCTTTCATTAAATTCAAGAATTGAATGTTGTTTGAGAAATTTTTCGTACTAAAAATGTATTTATTTGATTTTTAGTTGGAAACTTATCTTCTTCGTTAAACATGTAACTATTTGTATAAAAATTTATATATTTTTTCGAAAATTTGTTTTTTGGTCGAAAATTCATATTATATGGCAGAAAAGTCATCTTTCTAGATTTAAAATGAATATTTTTGTTCCAAATTCAACTGCCTTTTGAAAAAATCGACTTTTTGTCATTAAAGAGCAGCTATATGGTTTAAAACGCAATTGTTTTTTTAAATATTAAGCTATTTAGTTTTAAAATTCGACCACATTTTATTGAAAATCCAAACATTTTATTCGAAATTTAATAATGTTATTGACAATTGAACAATTTTTAAAAATTCATTGTTGTTGGTCAAAAAATCAACTTTTTTTTTTTTAATTCTTCCTTTTATATTGAAACTTCATCTTTGATGTTTGAAGGTTCATCTTCCTTGGTTGAAAAGAAAATTTGTTTGTTAAAAATTTAACTGTCTTCTAAAAAGATCGTCCTTTTGGCTTGAAAATTTAACTATTTGTTTGAAGGTTCTAATATTTTGTAGAAAATTCATCTCTTTTGCTTGAAAGTTCATTTATTTGGCTGTCAATGCAATTGTTTCGTTAAAAATTAATCTTTGTTGTTGAAAATTCGTCTTTTCGGTTAAAAATTCCTCTCTTTTGGTAGAAAATATTTTTTCATTGAAAATTCAACTACATTAATCTACATTGATTTTATTTAAAAGAATTTATAAACGTAAAATCTGTGTTTATCCAACGGCTACGTTACTATTTGGGAGGGGGGGGGGGGGGTAAAAATAGCCCGAAAGTGGTAACGTAGTTTATGGACGGACCCTTTTGTATGATCAGAGAAAGTCATTTATAAAATGTGGGCATCCGCATGAAAAGAGCCCTTAGAGCCAGTTCTAGTTTAGAATATATTCGGGTTTTTCTAAGTCACTGTCAAAATTGTTATTTTTGAGATCGAGTGGCAGATGATACAAGGAAACATGTCCTGAAAGCAACCTGAAGTGGGTATATATTTCATGTTCAAAGAAAAAGAATAACACGTGCGCTTATAGCACTCGCCAACTTTGGACTTTAGAATTTAGATGCTTTTTTCTTGAAAAGCGATTTTTCGAAGTTCGAACTTCAAATATGAACCTGCGATTCATTTTTCAACCTAAAGAGTTTGTTTTGAACTTAAAATGCCGGAAATTTATCCGGCTTGATGACCCTATACATAACTCCATACCGACCATAAGGACCCTTTTCATACGGTCGTCCACAAATAGACTTTGTGCCATTGATATTGATTGCATTTTCTTTTGATTTTTGCTAGATCATTCCCCTTTCTATTTTCTTCAAAGAGCGTCATAGTTTTGTTATCGTTACTAAGAAAATGGAAAGACCAACACCCTATGAGTTTCTACTTTTGTATACTCCCTGGCGAGAAGTGACAATGAAAGTCGAAATTCTTTGATTTTTGCGAAAATAGGATTTCTATCAACAGGTGGCATTGTGTCATTAATAATAGAGATAATTCGTGGAAAACAATTTGAATTGTGGGATGTCAATAGGAAAATACTGCCGTGTCATTTGCATTTAACTGTATCTCCAGAGATTCAGTCTTTGCCTTTTTTCAAATAGGAAATAAACCATTATTTGAATACTATCCTATCTAGAAACGAGTGGTGTGCCGAAAAGTCTCGAAAATCTCGCAATCATTGTTATTGAAGACCTGATTGGCTTTTTATTACTTAAAATGATTTTATATCTCAAATTTAAAATTTGGAAGATTAAATCTACAAAAAATCCTCTGTAAAAGTGTGTGCTTTACTATCTGATATTGCTCTATTTATTACATTTCAAATTGAAAATAAAGTTCGCTGCTATCTTTCAGTTTGCTTGCAACTACTGTTAATTTAAATTGTGATAGTTACGCTGTCAAAATATTTAACTTTCCTTGCAAATACAGATCTTAAATTATCTACTCTGATAAGTGAATGAAACTTAATTTCATTAAATAAAAAACAATTATTCATTGCTTCATGCGAATTTTGAGTATGAACCATTTATTAGGATTTCTAAGATTTCTACTGATTTCCTAAAATTTGAAAATAATTTAAAATATATCTTTATGTTTTAAAAAGTTTTTGAAATTGCAATGTTTACGAAGTATTTGCAAATATTTCTAGGGATTTATAATTATTTCAAGTGATTTAATGGGATTTCAAACCAATTAAAAAAACACAAAATTTCATTAGATCTGAAGAGATTTAAGAAGATAGAAAAAGATTTAAAGAAGCATTTTTAGGAGTTGCAATGTACGTAAAAAGATTTGAGGGATTTTCGAAGTATTTCGAAATGCTTTAAGAAGTTTTACAGCACTTGCAAATCATTGCAAGTAACTTTAAAATATTTCAAAGGATTCCACGGATTGTCTAAGTATTTCAAGTGATTTCAAGAATATTTCAAGGGATTTCCAAAAATCTTTTAAGCTTTTATGGCCTATCAAAGGATTTTAAGGAATTGTATAGAATTTTTTCACAGATATCAACTAATTTGAGAAGATTTCAATGTATTTAGAGAGATTTGAATCATTTTGTAGAAGTTTCCTAAAGGTTCCAAAATATTTCACGACATATTGCAAATTTTCTAAATATTTCTAGTGATTTTAGAAGATTTCAAGCAATTGCAAGAGATTTCTGTTCTGTTGAGAATTCGTATTTTTTAGTTGAAAATTAATTTTGTTCAACTAAAAGTTCAACTATTCCATTTTTGGTTGAAAATTTATCTTGAATTTTTAGTTGAGTTCAACTGTTGTTTATTTTAAATTGAAATATTTTTTGTTTGAAGTGTCACCTATGACAATTTTGGTTGAGAATTCAACTATTTGGCTGAAAGTTAAACTACTTCGTTGACAATTTTTTTTTTTTCGTTGAAAATTCATCATTTCAGATAAAAATTGATCTCTTTAGTTGTAAATTGAACTATTTTGTTAAGAATTCATAATTTCAAATAAAAACTAATTTCGTATAAATGAAAATTTAACTATTTCATTTTTGATGGAAAATTTATCTTTATTAGTTAAAGATTTATGTATTTTGTTGAAAATTCGTCCTTTTTGGTAGAAAAGTAATTTCATTGGTAGAAAAGTCACTGGTTGAAAAATAATCTATTTTGTTTAAGGATTCGACTATTTTGTTGAAAATCCGACTTTTTTTGTTGAATTGGACTGTTTTTGTATTTTAAGTTGAAATCTTTTTTGGTTGAAATCTCAGCTATGACAATTTTTGTTGAAAATTATTTTTTTGGTTGAAAATTCAACTATTTGGCTAAAAGTTGAACCATACTTTGTCAAAAATTGATTAATTTTAAATAAAAATTCATCTCTTTAGTTGCAAATTTATCTACTTAAAAATTTAACTATTCCATTTTTAGTTGGAAATTATCTTTGCTAGTTCAAAATTCGTCTTTTTGGTAGAAAAGTAATTTCCTATTCCTTGGTAGAAATATTATTTTCTGTGTATAAAAATGCATCTTTGTTGAACGCATTTCTGCTTTCTTTAAGAATTCGACTATTTTGTGTTATTTTACACATAAATTAAAATCTTTTTTGGTTGAAATATCAACTATGACAATTTTTCTGGAAAAATTTTATTGGCTGAAAGTTAAACTACTTTGTTAAAAACTATTTTTTTGTTGTTGAAGATTCATTATTTTAGATAAAAATTAATTTCTTTAGTTGAAAATAAAACAATTTTTTTTTAATTCACATATTTTAGTTGAAAATATATTTTCTTGACTGCAAATTTAATTATCTCATCTTTGGTTAAAAGGTATCTTTATTATTTGAAAATGTATGTATTTTGTTAAAAATTCGACTTTTTTGGTAGAAGAATAAAATATCTTTGGTAGAAATTTCATCTTTTTCGGTTAAAAATGCTACTGATTGGTCCAAAATTAATCTCTTTTGATTGAGGATTCAACTATGTGGTTCAAATTCGACTTTTATTGTTGAATTCAACTGTATTTAATTTGAAATATAAATCATTTCTGGTTGAAGATTCATCATTTCAAATATCAAATTTCATCAGTTATGAAAAATATTTTCCTTGCTTTTGTTTTCTATTATTATAGATAATAGATACTATGTGAATCACAATTTTTTGAAAGACTTGCAAAAATGAAAGTTAGCTGAAAATTCAACTATTAAATTTTTCATTGAGAATTTTCTCTTTTTCGTTTAAAATTTATGTATTTTGTTCTAAATTTATCTTTTTTGATAGAAAATTAAGCTCTTCTATTAAAAATTTAACTGCTTGGTTGAAAGTAGAACGAATTTGTTAAAAATTCTTTTCACCAGTTTCACACATCCGTCTTTTTGGTTGAAAATCTAACTATTTTGTTGAAAATTCGATTTTTTTTAGTTGAAAGTCAATTTGTTTAAAGGCAAATTTAAGTATTCCTTTTTTTGTGGGAAACTAATCTGCTTCAGTTTAAAATTCAACAATGTTGTTAGAAATTCATCTTTTTTGGTTAAAAATGAAACTGTTTTTTGAAAATTCCTATTTTCGTTAAAAAATTTAACTGTTTTGTAGAAAATTCGCCGCGTGCTATGCAAATTCATAAATTTAGTAGAAAATTCCACTATTTAATTGAAATTTCAACTATTTGTTTCGAAAACAACTTTTTGGCTTAACATCCTATTTTCCAGTTGAAAATTGAACTGTTTTCTAGAGGATTTGCCTTTTTGGTTTGATAATTCAACAACTCGGTTGGACATTTTTTTCTCTCTTACCTGGAATCTCTTTTCTGGTTGATAATTCAACTCTTCGTGTTTTTGGTTTGAAAATTATTTATCTCTTTTGGTAGAAATTTGGCCTTTCCTGTTAAAAAATTCAACTGTTTAATTGAACATTGTTCTATTTTGATTGAGGATTGAACTATGTTGTTGAAAATTTCACTTTTTTAGTTAAATCTAACTGTTTTTTATTATACCATTAGGCTTTCGGGGTAGGCGTGACTCGCTTGGTGAGGAAAGGAGTAGTGTGAGGTAGGGTGTATAGATTTTTTAGATTGATCTAAAATTCTCGTGTTATCTATTTAAATAACACGTTTGTTCCGCAACAATGCTCCGACCCAGGTTGCTGATCAATCTCTCTAGCGATCAGCCCGAATGAAGAGCCTCACAAGGTCGTCATGTGAGGTTCCTCACTCGGGCCCATTAGTATCCAAAGTATTTTTTTTTTGAGGAGTCATTCGCTCTACTGACACTCTTTTTATTAACTATTTGTAGCGACACTTTTCTGTCCTGGCATACTTCTCTAGCTTCCTTCACGTCCATGCATTTTTTCATGCAAGCTCTTGTGTTTCTATGGCTTCTCATGTCTCTTTGGATTGAGGTCTCATCTCGGGTCTCATTCACACATTCTAACCATACTTTCCGCGGTACAGTCGGCACAAATATAGAAATATGTATTGCCATTTCAGCTTTTTTTGATATGTTTTTACTTCTGATAATGGACTCTACTCTACCTATAACCTTCTTACCCTCATTGTTTTTTATTAAAAATAAATCTTTTTTGGTTGAAGATTCACCATTTCAAATATCACGAAGTAGGCAAACTTTGTATTAATATTAATTTCATATTTTAATTTAAAAATTTCACTGTGAAACAAAATCATGTGCATAGTGTCCGTGTTTGTGTTCTAGTACACATATAAAAATGTATTCGAGTGAAAAGAATCGAATTTACATGTAGGACTATTTAATTAAAATCTAGAATCCTCTCCTGCTCCTTTTCTTCTCTGTTGACAGAGGGTGATTTTATCTTTAGAATATTTTCTGCAGGAAGGCTACCTCATCTTCAGTATCATAAAAAATGTAATCACGAGGATGGATCTCGGCTTCTAAAATAATTTAGACCTACCTTAAGAGCGTCAAAGATTGGATGCTGACTTCAGAATTGGGATTATGTCTTAATGCTGAGGCAATTTGCATAAAACGGGTGGCAACTTGGGACCCGAGAAAATATTCGAGGGGCCTCAAGTCTGGTCCGGTTGTCAGAGATGATTTTTCGAGTCACTCTGGCTGCTGTTAGACGTATAGGTATGCTTTCCACTGAGGATTTACATGTTAAGATCAGCGGGGCCCCACGCGGTGAAAGAGTAACGGGGCGACATAGTGGCGCGCGCGTGACGATGCATGTGGGGTATCCCCATAGTGGTCATTGTTCAGCTCCAGCCATGGACGGACACGCGAGAATCCTTGCAGGAAATCAGGCAGAGGGACCTCACGCCGTGAGCGGAGCTTGTCAACCTGCCTTTTTCGAAGTGCAAAACGTGACCACACTTCGTAACGACTGACCAAGATCATCCTTGGGGTGGCTTCGTCGTTGTCACGTCGTTATTTTAGCTTTCATGGCTTCTGGGTATTTGGACACTGAATAAACTTACGAACGCTTCCTTGAATTTTAAAGGATCTGGGTGAAGGATGAGATTCAATAGAAGTCAATGCAACAATCTGTTAGAATTTGTTAAAATGTACCTAATCCCTCAATTGTGCAACAGGAGTGGTTTACAAAATCCCCTTCTTTTTGTTAGGTTTTATAGAATTTAACTTTTTTTAAATTTTTATAATCATAACCCCCGCAATGAAGACTAGTGGTAAAGACTGAACTCTGAACCTGCAGTCTCCGCACCAGGAAGTGCATAGCTGCAAAATATTTGTTTTCTAACTTTTTTTTATGATATATTTTATGTAACTTTTTTATGCCTATAAGGAGGGGCTAAAATAGTGCTTTTGAAGCATGGTGACGTCAGAGGGCGCAAAATTTTGACGTTAGAGATAAATAAAAATCTGCCCGCTTCGCGGGCACATTCTCATCGCGCGCGGCTCGCTTCGCTCGCAAGTTTGAGCGCGCCTAGGGCGCGCGACTGTTGGATCTCGCGCTTCGCGCTCGATTATGTACTCACCTCGCGCTACGCGCTCGGGCGTATTTACATCGCACTTTACGCTCGGCTCCTCTAGATTTTTGAACTTCGTGTTCGACTTCGATGAAAAGAAAAAGTTTGTTTGCAAATATTATAAAATTATCAAAACCTCTACATATTAAGTGATTGTTAAATTTGTTTTTATTTTAGACTGAAAAGGAGCTTTATTTACTCAAGGTTCTATCGACCTTAAGGAACACATTCTCATCCAGACACTCGCGCTTCGCGCTCGATATTTGATTTGAAAATCATTTGAACCGTATGATAGAAACAAAAAAGTTTGAGCGCACTTACGGCGTGCGATTTGGTAAATACACTGAGCGCGCACTTTGTGCTTCGTGTTATATGTTCTTCATATACAAATTACTAAATTTGTATTTGATTTTAAATGAAAAGTAATGATATAATTCAGGCGACAAATTTTATTAGTTAACATTTTATTTTAGCTTGCGCCGTTTATCAAAAAAGTTAATTTTTTCATTTTGAATATATTCTTACCACAAAAATTGATTACGGGTTTGTAAGTCTTTTTTGAATGCACAATTTTTGTTCATTTATATGTTTTCGTACCTTGCATTGTTTTTTCAAAAATTTGATTTTTTTTACTGTCAATGTTATTTTCACGAATAAAACAAAAACCACGCATCCTATCGAAACATGAGTCACAATAAATTTATACCTCTTCCTTGGATAAACAAATTTTGTTTTGGTCATTTTTTCGTAGCTGGTAATATTCGTCTGAAAATTTGATTTTTCTATTTTCAATGCTGTTTTTTACGAATAAAACAAAAACTACGCGTCATATCAAAAAGTGAATAATAAGAAATTTGTAGATCTTTTTTAGGTGCACAATTTTGGTGAGATGATCTTTTCCGGTATCTTGCATAGTTTGACAGCAAAATGGCTTTTTTGATTTTTCATTAATTTTTTGTGCGATCAAAATTTGAATTTTTTATTTTTCAAAAAATTCAAAAAGTTGTTATGAAAATATTATAGGGTGTTCAGGAATCAACGTTTTTCTCCTCTTGACTTTTTTTCATATCGTGCGTTTTTCGGCTTAAAATGTTCATTTTCGTTTGTTTTTTGGAATTTTGAAAATGCTATAACTCCAGTAATTTTTTTTTTATCACAAAAAGTCATAAGAATATTTTGTTCGTCATTTTGCGTACTACTAATAACCGTACATAGAATTTTCAAATCTTCAAAAAAAGTGGTCTCAAAAATTTTCAAAATGTGCTCACTTTTTGGATTTTCATCCAAAATAGCTGGTTAACGAACTCGTTCTCTATTTTTCGGCCATAAAAAAGTGTGCCAAAGCTCAATCAAATCTGATCATTTTTTCGAAAGTTATCGTGGCTACAGACAGACAGACAGACTACAGACTACAGACAGACAGACACCTTCGTAAAAATCGTTTTTTTTGACTCAGGAGGTCTCAAAACGTGGAGATTTGATGAAAACCGACTATGTCAAATTTTACATAAAACCAATACCTTCTCATTAGAATGAGAATGTAATAAAAATTATACATCTATCAGCTCACATTTTGGGCTCACAAAAAGTGATCGACAAGCGATCAGTTGATGGCGTTGACAGATTGTTTAACATATTGGATCAACTCGAACCGATAAGTAAGCACAAATTATCATAATTTACCATAAATTACCAAAATGTTTGGATAGTCTGAATATCCGTAAATTTACCAAATTTACAAAAATTACAATATTCAAAAATATTTTAAGTCTTTAACATTAAATTTTTTTTCAATATTTGGGCATTTGAATAATTACAGTACAGAGCTACTAAGAAAAACACAACAAAATGAGAATTTTTTAAGAAAGTGAAAAAACATATGTAAAATCGAAATCACTATTTAAAGATAAATCAAGTGTCCACTCCCGAGCCAAAGTGTTGTTGAATGAAGACCAAAAAAGGTTGATCAAAGAAAGTTATACACACGCAGAAAAAAGAACCTTCCATTTTACTGAAAACCAAGTTAAATCTACTGATCTTCCAAGTACGTATATGGACAACACGGTAGTTCAGTAAATGTTACAATTACAGGCAACTGAATATGACTATCATTGATGGTTACCAGTACCGATTTTCAAGTGCTGCTGACCTGCGGATCAGTAGATTTTACCGATCCAGTCGCTATTCTGCACTGTTCTTCGATGCTGCAATTACGAATTATCATGTCACTTTGACGGATAATATAAACAGATCTAACTTATGTTAACGGTACAGACTATAGTTTGGACGGCTCTATAAATTGTAAAAAAATATTGCTAAAAAATAATTAATAAATAAAACACACGGTTAATTCTGAGATATATTTTCGGATATACTTATAATTAATCGGTATTTGTAAGTTACAACGCTTATAATACAATTAAAATTTCGCACGCAACGGGGGGGATTCGAACGCATAAACCTAAGCACGCAAGTCGATTCGCTTAACCACTACACTATTACACGAGTTGCGATCTGTGAAATAATTCCGAAATCCATTTGTAACTCAGGTGGCGACGTCGCGTCGGCAACGGCTTTTAAATACGCGTCCCTGCCATCGCGGCACACGACAAAAGTTCTCGAATTTACCTCATATCCATACAAGTCAGCTGGAACAGTCACGGAACGCAAACACGTCTTGCTCCAATAAACTCTCAACTGTACGCGACCTGTGAATAAGATGTGCCATCCAAAATTGTGTTATTCATTATAAAACCCCTTCATTGCTAAGTGGCGATATGGAGTAATGTGACTACTGTCACAGAAATGTCAAAAATAAATGTTTTTTAGGTGATGCAATCCATCCATTGCCGATGGCGTCATGAATTCATCCGGTGGTTCGCGCGACTTTGAGGGCGGGCTAAACAAGCTATTCGGATCGGTAGCATGTACCGATCCTTCTGCAATGTTCACTGCACCACTATTGTAGTCTCAGTTTAGTGGATTTTACATATCTTACCGTATTTCATACTAGGGAATAGAGGTTTATTTTACTAAAGGATTACCGTTAAATTCACTCTAAATTCACTGTGACATTTACGAAATGCTAAGTGCTTTTGACATTTTCACCCCTTCATTAAGAGCAGTTTTTGCTGTTACGGTTACAAGAAACCCTTTACATTTCTTGATTAGTAAATATTACATTTCTTTTTTCTGCGTGCAGGTCCGAGAAAATGAATGTGGAAATTGACAATCTCAAAGTGACTTTAACAAAATTGAACCAGGCCAAAGCAGCATTTTAATTTTGCAACAATTTTAGCATAGAATCTTTTATAAACGGAACCAAACAATTTCAGATTAAAATGTATGAATTTCGAATTTATATATTGATTGCAACCATAAAAGATGACTTTTCTACAGCAAAAGATGCATTTAGCCATATTGTTGAATTCTCAACTCCCAAAAATGTATTTTTAACGAAATGGTCGAATTTTAAACCAAAAATATAAATTTTCAATCCGAAAGGATAAGCTTTCTGTCCAAATAGATGAATTTTCAACAAACCAGTTGAATTTCCAAATAAAAAATTTGACTTTTCAATAAAATACTTGATTTTTCAACCAAATATCAAAATTTTCGTGAACATAGTTGAATTTTGAACCAAATGCTGGAATTTTTTACTACAAAGATGAATTTTCCAACAAATAAAGTCGCATTTTCAAATAAAAAAAAATACCAGCAACAAAAAACAATTGTATTCTTAAAGAAATAGTCGACTCTTCAAGCCAAAAATACGAATTTTATGACATTTCGAACAAATTGTTTCCGAAATGGGACAGTTTCATTTTCAGCACAAAAAATTAATTTTCAATAAAAAAAAAAAAAAATTTTCAACCAAAAAGATGAGCTTTCAATCGAAATGATGCATTTTTAAACCAAAAAGTCAACTTTTTAATGAATAATGATTTTGCAGCTACGAAAGACAAAAAATTCACGTATTTTCTGTAAAACAATTAAATTTTCAACCCGAAAATATAAATTTTCAATAAAAAAGTTAATTTCCAACCAAAAAGTTTTTTTTACCAAAAAAGAGGAAAATATAAAATTAATAAGATTAGTTTTCTACCAAAAAAGTTCAATTTTCAACTAAAAAGTTCAAATTTCACAAAAAAGAAGACGAATTTTCGCAAAAATTGTTGAATTTTTAACCCTTGAAGGCGTAATTCCAACAAAACAGTTGAATTTTCGACCAAAAATTATGACTTTTTAACAAAATTGTAGAATTTTCCACCAATTAATGAAATTTCTTAATAAAAATATAATCGACAGAAGGATCTTATGAAAAATGGAATTTTTCCCAGAAAAACGGTATTTTTCGAAAATCTTTGTACTTTTTAGGATTTCGTAGCCTCTGGCAGAAACCCTCATAGTTCCGGTCAGGTGTCCGTCCGGCCTTCCGTTCGACCGTTGTACTTTTTCCAAGGAGGGGAAGTGAGGAGAAATGAGGGAAATAAGTGGTGCAGTTTCAGGGGAAGTAAGGGAAAATGAGGGGATGGATACTTGGATAGTAGGGGAAATGGAAAGAAATTAGTGGAGGTGAAGTACGGGAAGTGAGGGGAAATAAAATTAGAGGAAGCGAAGTATGGGAATAAAGGGGGAATGAGGGGAAATAAGTAGGAGTAACGTACGGGAAGTAAGGGGTATTGAGAGTAGGGGAAGTGAGAGGAAATTTGTGAAAATAAGGGGAGGGAAATGTGGGAGGGGACGTGTGGACTAATAAGGGAAGGGGTAGTGAGAGAAATAAGTGCAAATGAGGGGAAGTAGGGAAAATGATTTAAAATGAAGTTGAGTAGGGGACGGGAAGAGAGGGTTGGGGATGGGAAGTAGGCGTAGCTGAATGTTAGTTGGGGAAGCGAGGAGAAGGGGAAGTCAAGAAGGAAGAAGCTGCGAAAGGGGTGGTGAAAGATTAAGTAAGGGGAGGAAATATGAAAATGTATGGGGGGTAGGGGAGTTGAGATATGGGAGAGAACGGTTTAAACGACTTAATTAACGTCTAAGGCTACGAAACCCTTTTTTGTAGGCCAGGTTCAAAATTGAAATTTCCTGGCGATTTTCAAGGGCCTTTACCCTCTCGATTGCGGTCTAAGATGGTTACACTTAAAAAATGATTCAAAAGTCAGAACCGGAAAATAATTGAAGGTAAAAAGAAAAGGACGATTAATCTTGCCGAAAATGGAGAAAAAGTTGAAATTAGAGCAGAGTTCTTGAGAGGTGGAGATTTATCGAAGTCATTCCCAATATGGGGTTCGCACCTTGCCTCATCTTGCCGAAGGAGAGTTATGCGGCCGTCCCGCAAACGGCAAATTTCGCGCCTCCTCGAGCCGTTTAAGGCGACGCAGAGGCCCGATTACACGCTGGTTAATTTCAATAACGAGTGGACCAGGAGCATTGTAACTCAAATGAATTTTGATGGCACGAGTGTGTACACTGTGCACTACCAAGTCTGTCATGACGTGCCGTTACGTAGTACCGTACCGAGCACTCAATTTCGCACGATTATCCTCGCGCCAGCGCATCCTTTAGCGTACAATCGCTATTGTCAGCTCTCTCGAGGGATTCCCCTAACAAAGGACATAATTTGTAAAATATTTCTGAGCAAATAAAGCAACTTGCGTGTTCAATTGGTACTTGATTGCATCCACAATGGGAAACTTTAACCTCAAAATCGGTGCGAAAGTGAAAGACGAATTGTTCAATTACTCTCCCAAACAGCTTTTTAACTGCGTCAATTATTCATTCTTGACCGTGCAGAGGAAATTGAGCTTTTGATTGCAAATTTTATGCGCAAAATTGATTTTGGTTCTTTGCTTTATTCAACATTTTTAGGGTTTCGTAGCTTCGGGCAGTAACCCTTACAGTTTCGGTCGGTTGTCCGTCCATCCGTTTGTTCGACGTACTTTTTCCCATGATGGGAAGTTGGGGGAAGTAGGAAA
The DNA here is from genome assembly GCA_932195095.1 of Andricus curvator. Lineage (NCBI taxonomy): Eukaryota > Metazoa > Arthropoda > Insecta > Hymenoptera > Cynipidae > Andricus > Andricus curvator. Next base: position 274,096 of record CAKNYM010052936.1, on the reverse strand, counting down.
AATGAAGTGTGATGAGTAGTGGGGAAGTAAGGGCAAAGGAAAGAAAAGGAGAGGAGGGGAGGAAAATTATGGGAGAAAAAGTATGTGAAGTGAGGGGAAATAATAGAAAGGGAATGGGTGGAGGGAAAGTAGGAAGAATGAAAGGAAACGGGGAAAGAGAAGTATGGGAAATTAGGGGATGGGAGTGAAGAATTGGAAAGTGATAAGAAACGCGGGGGAGGGGGGGTATAGAAATAAGGGAAAGGGAAGTAGGCTTGGGCGAGGGGAAATAAGGAGAAATTGGAGGAGAGGTGTGGGCAAACGAGGATATGAGAAGTAGGGGAATTGATGAGAGGGAAACTTAAGGAAGTGAAGGGTTATGATGGGAGGGGAAATAGGAGAAGTGAGTGTAAATGAGGGGAAGTAGGGGAAATTATTATAAATGAGGGTGAATAGGGAAGGGGTGTGAAAGTTGAGGAAGGGATGTAGGAGAAGGGGAGTGTTTGCTGGCGAAGCGAGGAGAGGAGAAACTAGAGGAAGAATAAGTTGAGAAAGAAGTGGTAAAGGGTAAAGTGAGGAGAGGGGAAATATAGGGAGCAGAGGACGCAAAGCATGGGAGTGGCTTGTTTAAATTACCTAATCAACGTTTTAGTAGACTACGAAACCCTTTTTTGTAGGCTCAATAGGGTGGTTCAAGAAAATCAATGTTCGAATTTCGTTTGGGAGAATATCTCATTTTGTTAGGTTTCCAAAAAAAAGTAAATACGTATTTTTTTCGATCGAACAATATTATACGGTGCCGCCAGGCTCTTTCATTTACCCATAAGAATAACATCGAAAAAACTCCCATATATACAAATAAGAGACTGGAAGGCGTAATTTTCAATACAATAAGTGCAAATGACATGGACCTCTTGAAATTACAACACTTAATGTAATACATGCATTGACTTTTGATTTTTATCGCCCACAACCCTTCCAGCACGCCTCAAAAACCATTCTCTAAACTCTAAACGAGGATCAAGTATTTTGAATTATATTGGTCATAAATGCTACTTTTGTGTAGTTTTTTGAAAGATAATTTTTAATGGTCAAATAAAAAAGTTAATTGTGTTTTTTAGAATTTGTTATTAGTGTAAACAACTTTTATTTGTTCAACCAATCCTTTTTTTACATTTTATCCTCACACAACGAGATAAACTAATTAGGCAGTATAAAAAATCATAAAGCTTAATTCAATTTTATTAAATTGTTCAAGAAACCTTTTTTATTTAAATGTAATTTTTTACTGGAATAAGGCAAAAAAATCTCGTTTTTTGCTAATTTGTCAACAAAATCGACATAATTCTGTTATATCTGGTATTTTTACCACCTGCACACAATTTTTTGAACAGTTTTCAATTGTTTGAAAATTTTTTCAACAAATATGAAATATTGACACCTCTTCTGAGAAAAATGAATTAATTAGTTAAATGTAAAAATCAAGACGATCGATTTACTTTACTGTTAATGGGTTAAATAATTTTCAGTTGTTAAAATGTAACTTTTCACATGATGTACGTAGTTTATTTACAGGAATTTAAAAAAAAATACTTTTAATTGTCATACCTAACGTTCAATTGTGATTGGAAATGAAATTGTACATTACCCCAATAAAATATTTTGTTCTGCTCAAATTTTGTAGTCCCATATTAATTTAAAAAAAAACCTATCTTTTAAGAAAGCGCTCCTCCAGTGATTTTAAATGTTATCTAAAAACATTCGCGGGCGTTTGACAACCACATTCAATAAAATCTTTAAATATTCCTAGGATAACAGAAAAGCACATTAAAAAAATGTTAACCAATATGTATCATATCTTACGAAAATTGATTCATTTCTTAGTAATTAAATACAAAAATCGCCTTTAAAAAAAAACGCCAGTCCAATTATTTTCGTTTTCGTCTGAAAATTTGTGTGGGCTTCTATATTACCATATAGGCATATGCAATCAAAATATCCCTTTTACTTGTAACTTTTTATTTAAACTTGGCTTAGCCCCACTGTGATTCCAGTCTTCCACGAAAGAATTCCTCAAAAGTTGTATTCAAATTGGGTAGTGCTTCTGAACGACGTATCTCTAGATCTTGAAGCTCTCTGATCAGACTCCATTCAAAAATGTTGACGGGCCCATTTCCGAACAGATGTTCCATTGCGGAAACGAGCTTTTAAGATTAATCTCGCTAAATCGAGCGTCTTTCGTATATTCTGGTGGGCGTAACGATATCTCACCCAACGGATACAAAATCTCACAAGCATCCCATTCATAACCGCATAGAGGCTGAAAGGTACAAGACTCGTCATTATCCGCTGATGAAGAGGATCAAGAGGAAGAGCTAAAACAACGAAGCCTTTCAACTTTAAGTTCGTACCCCTAACTCCCGAATGGACGGCCGATTAGGAAACGAAGAAAAAAGTAAAGCCGTTTCGCTTTAAACAGACTGCAACGAGGATAACTTTCATTCATTTGATCTAGTATTAAATAGAAGTTAACGAGGTGTCGAATCGTAATCAATCATGACATTTTCTATTCCTTCTTCATAGGAGATCCATTGTGACTCTTCGCTATTTCAGTGGTTCCTAAACTGCTGCCGGCAGGGGCATGCAACCCAAGCCGAGGCAGCCGAGTACCTACAAAAACTGAAATTATGAAAACATTGCTGAATTAAATTTTAATTAGCGAAATCAATTTCATTATATAAGTAGGAAAAAGTGAAAAAGGTTGATGGAAAAGGGTTAATATTATCAGTAATAAAGGAAATCTTTAAGTGGATACAAAAGTACATAATATTTCTCAACTGGGATGGAAGATATTACTCGATTTCTTAGTATTGTTTTTTAATTTTCTTGTTATAACATAACGAAGCTAATATAGCATATTGAAATTCAATTAATTAATATTTTACCAACTTTTTATTTTTTTCAGCCGACTATAATCCGGCAATTTGGTAGATCTATTTTTCTCAAGAGTTGTCCATAAAATACACTACCAATTTGAGGGGGAGGAAGGGGGTCGCGTCAAAAACTTCGGTGGTTAACAGAGGAGGGAGGGGAAAGGTAAGTGAAATAAACTTAAAAACCTAAATAACGTTTAGTACTTTTCCTCATGATAAATTTTAACAAAGTTTTTGAATTTTTCGAAGAATGCAGCTGCAATAGTACAGTTCTATAATAACTTGATCACTTTTAAAATTACTTTCATATTTCAGATTTCACACTCTTTCTCCTATTTTCCTCTTTTCCCTTTCTTACAAAATAACTCTTTTTTCCCTTGTTTTCAAGAAACTTCCCCTTTTTCCCTTCTTGTCGTTTTTGCGCTTAAATGCGAACTTAATTAATAGAACCCAATAACAAAATTCAACTATTTTTGGTTAAAAATCAATTTTTTTGGTTGAAAAATCTACTATTATATTTTTGGTCCAGAATTCATCGCGTGTGCTTCAAAAATTACACTAGATACAAAAATTGTAATTCTGTTAGAAAATTCCTCATTCCAAATCACAATTAAATTCTTTTAATAAAAACTCCAAGTCTGAAAAATCGACTTATTCACAACATGTTCCATTATAATTCATAAATATAGTCACTCCCTTTTTCCAAAATTTGAAGGAAAATTTTTTTAATTTTGACGAATTCATCTCATTAGGAGAAAATGTAACTATTTAATTCAAAATTTATGTATTTTCTTAAAAATTAATCTTTTCTGGTAGAAAATCATTCTTCATGGTTGAAAATTCATCCTTTTTGGTTAAAAATGCAACTCTTAGGTTGAAAATAATTATGTTTTCGTTTTGGATTTGACTATTTTGTTTGAAAATTCATATATTTGGTTAAAAATTAAACTATTTAGTAGAAAATTAACTTTTATGTTGAAAAATAATATTTTTGGGTTGAAAATTCAACTCTTTTGTAGATAATTAATCTTTTTGGCTTCAAAATTCAACAATTTTTAGGAAATTCATGCAGATTGTAAAAAATTCATGTATTGTGTCGAAAATTCGTTCTTCTGAGGTTAAAGTTATTTTTGTTAGCTGAAAAATTCAACTCTTTCATTTTTGATGGAAAACTTATCCTTTAGAAGTTGAAAAATCGAATATTTGGTACAAAAGTCATGTATTTTGATGGAAGTTTGCCTATTTGGGTAGAACATCAATCTTGTTTGTTCATAATTCATCTTTTTTGTTGAGGACTCAACAAAATTTTCTTTGTTAAATTCAACTAGTTGAAAATTTGTTCTTTTTTTGCTGTTGTTGAAAATACATTTTTAAATATGAAAATTTGGGAATTACATTTTCGGTTGAAAACTTATCCTTTTCAGTTGAAAATTTCACTATTTGGTTGAAATACCATCTTTCTTATTTAAAAATTAACTTTCTTGTTGAAAATTCAACTTTCCTGGTTTAAAACTTAATTGTTTTCTAAAACTTTTGACTTATTAGCTTTAAACGTAATCCTTTGTTTAAAAATTCATATTTTTTGGCACTAAATTACTATCTTTTGTTGAAATTTCATCTATTTAGTAAATTTGGTTGAGGATTCGTGCATTTATTGGCCTAGAAAAAGCATTTGACACGGTAAATAGAAGTAAACTTTGGGAAGTTCTTAAAGAGTACGGAGTAAATGGAGGGCTCCTGCAAGCAATAAAAACAATATATACAGGTAGTAAAGCGAGCGTAAGGGTAAACGGGAAACTGAGTGACTGGTTCGATATTATGCAAGGCGTGAAACAAGGATGCGTTATGTCCTCGTGGCTATTTATCATATTCATGGATAAGTGTCTAAGAACTGCACTCTTCGACGAAGAAGGTGTAGATCTCCAAACAGTTAAGGTACGTGGGTTAGCTTTCGCAGATGACATGATTGTTATGGCAGAATCAGTCGAGGACTTGCAAAGAATGTTGAATAAACTTCATACAAGCATGAAGGACATGGGACTCAAAATTAACGTAAATAAAACAAAAATCATGGTGTTTGAGGGAAAGAGTGAGAAAACAATGTGCAACATTGTCCTAAATGATGAAAGATTAGAACAAGTTGACAAGTACGTATATCTAGGTAGTCTATTCACTAGCGACGGAAAAATAGATGGGGAGTTAGATAGGCGCATAAATAAGGGTAAACAGGTTATCGGTAGAGCAGGGTCCATCCTAACAAATAAAAACATATCAAAAAAAGCTAAAATGGCCATACACAATTCTATATTCGTACCGACTGTACTATACGGTAGCGAGACATGGACCTGTCAAGAAAAGGACAGGAGTAAAATTAACGCGATCGGCATGAAACCTCTGCGCATAATATGCGGGAAAACACTGATGGACAAAGTCCGAAACGAGACAATCCTCAAAGAATGTGGTGCAAAAGAGACAATAGTTGACACATGGGAAAGAAATCAGTTAAGATGGTTCGGACATCTTGAAAGAATGAAAGATGAACGACTGACCAAACAAGTGTATAAAGGTAAAGTAAATGGCAGAATGCCCAGAGGTAGACCGCCGAAAGAATGGTTAGAATCTGTAAATGAGACATTGATCCGTAGAGACATAAGAAGCCATAGAAACACAAGAGCTTGCATGAAAAAATGCATGGACGTGAAGGAAGCTAGAGTAGTATGCCAGGACAGAAAAGTGTGGCGACGAATAGTTTGTAAACAGAGTGACAGTAGAATGAATGGCGCCTGAAACAAAGACCTTGGATACTAATGGGCCCAAGTGGAGAACCATACATAACAATTTTGTGAGGCTCTTCACTTGGGGTGATCGCTAGAGAGATTGATCAGCAACCTGGGTCGGAGCAGTGTTGCGGAATAAACGTGTCATTTAAATAAATAACACGAGAATTCCAGATCAATCTGAAATATTTATACCTAACATCCATATACCTATCTACCTTATACCTATATACCTACATGCCTACATACCTTACAACCTTACACCTATATACCTATTCAACCTATACAATACTATTCTCCAACCGAGCAAGTCACGCCTACCCCGAAAGGGAAATGGCTTAATGGTATAATAATAATAAAAATTCAACTATTTTGTTAAAATTTCGACCATTTGGTAGAAAATGCCCCTCAATACGTTGAAAATTTGGTCAATAATTCAACTGTTTTGTTAAAAATTTATGGGTTTGATAATTCAACTGTTTTGTAGAAAATTCGTCTTTTGGCTAAAAAATTCAACAATTTGGTTGGATTTTTTTTTCTTAAGTAAGAAACCTTTTCTGATTAAGGAATCAACTATTTTGTTTAAAATTTAATGTTTTTTGAAAATTTGTCTCGTTTGAATAAATTCACGTATTTCTTATTTGAAATAAAAAGATTTTTTGCTTGAAATATCAACCATTATATTTTTCGTTAAAAATACATTCATGTTTTTTTAACATTCATCTGTTTGGTAGAAAAAGTAACTAGTTTTTTGAAAATTTATCTTTTTGGCTTGAAAGTTATACTTTTTGTAGAAAATGTATCATTTTTATTTGAAAACTCAACCATTATGTTGAAAATGCAATAATTTTCGACTTGAAATCTTATCAATTTTTAATTCTTCATATTAAATTCAATATGGTATTTACATTAGTTTTATTCAAACAAATTTATTCCCCTATTCTCGTGAAAAATCACCCTATTGGCCCTCTTTTGAGAGCATTTTGGTCTGCGAAGTCTGATATTTTAATATTTTTAATTATTCTTGATTCATTGTGCGAAAAAACGCAGAATAAAAGTGAAATCCGTGGTGGGGGGGGGGGGGGTAGTCAAAAGTTGGTAACGTAGTTTATAAATGGCTCCTTATTTATTTCTTTTAATTTTTATTCCTTCTTAACAAAATGGCCTCTTCCCATATTCCCGATTTGTAATGGTTCTTGGTTAGTTAGACGGCCAAAATTCATCAAAGAGGATTAGGTGCTCCTGTGTCCAATTGAGAAAGTATGGCTTGGATTCTTGAAAATGAAAGCTTCCTAATCCTCTGGGTCTTGGTTAATTGGAGCTGAGTCTGATCCAATCAAAATCTAATTTGGCGGGCGGGAAACGCCAGATTTTTTTATCGGTCCCCTTGCACGAGGAGAACAAGTTCGTGGAACATTGGAGTTTCAATACCTCAGCTGACCACAATGAGTCGATTCGGATAGGATAAACGAATGGGATTCGACTTCCTTATTAGTTTCTATTACCGGTGTCTAATGTTGTAGATGCCCTGTTGAGATAGAAAAATCACCGTCTTCAGTCGTGACTCTGCAAAATGAGTTTTGGATCATTGAAATCTCGACCTTGATTCTAGAGCAGAAGAAAATTATAGTCTCTATTATTATCAGAGTTGATCATAGTCACGAGAAATTCAACCTGCGATATAATTTATCGAGTTCATTCATCAAAAGTATTAAATTAAGCAAAGTATCTTAATTGATCTTATAGGTTCTTTCTCATCGTGTACTTTTTCCAATATGATAATGGTATTCTGTACCCAGGAAAATAGAATCGATTAAATGGCCACCAAACAGCCACCCCCAATTTTTGATTCGGAACAACTTTTACTGGCTTGTTTGAAAAAGGAGCAACCCAGCCAGTAAATGTCGTTCTGATGAATTCGATTAAGAAAAAAATAATAATAATTTGACGAAATTTGCTTGAATTGGCGGTAGTTGTATGGTGACCGACTGAAATGATTAAATTTATGAGATCGATTAAAAATTTCACAAACCAATAGAACGCAATTCGCGTGAATCGGCATTCTTAAATTCTCCGATTAAAATAATTTCCATTCAATCGATACTTTTTCCCTGGGTAGGTTTGTGTTGTAGTGCTATCAATCTTTCTATTCAATTTAAAGTGTATTTCATTCTATGCATATCACAGCAATCACAGCGGTTCACTGGCTAAATTTTGAATAAAAAATATAATTGTTTTCGGAAAAAGGAGGATTAAAAGGGGATTTCATTCATTACTAAAAAACTTTTTATACCACATGGATATCTCGTAGATATTTAACGAAAGTGCCCTCGAACAGAAGCGCATTTTTTTGACAAGTTTTCTAGTCATTTTTGTGTCAAATTTTGTTTAGCTAGCTTTGAAAACTCTGTTGAACACTTCAACACTTTCTATTTATAAAATTACACCAAAAACAATTCAAGAAGATCAGATTGAAAATCAGATAAATAACAGAAGTTCCTGTTTGACTGAAAAAAATGTATTTTCATCAGTAGATAGATGTTGATTCCTTATTCTCAGCAATTTTTATACTAATATATTTTTGGTTAATAATTAATCTCTTTTGGTTAACAATTATATTATTTGGTTGAATGCTTATTTATTTTCTATTTTTTTGAAAATTCAACAGTTGTGTTATGAAGTCATCCTTCTTTATTGATAATTCAACTTTTTCAATAAAAGTTAGATTTTATGTCAAAAATAAACTTTTATGTTAAAAACTAATATTTCCAGCTTCAAAATTGAAAATATCAATCATTTTGTTGAAAATTCGTCTCTTTTTGACAAATTTAACTATTTTTTATGTGAAATAAAAACATTTTTTGGTTAAAATATCAACATTACATTTTTTAATAAATTTAAATTAAAAATTCAAAGATTTTTAATTTAAATTTATTATAATGGATCATCGTGAAAGTCTTAAATCTATTATTACATTTTTTGTTGAAAATTCATCTTTTATGGTTCAAAATTTTGTAAGTAGGTTAAAAATTTAATTATTGTGTTTAAAAGTCAAGAATTTTATTAAAATTTCATCCATTCTGGTTGACACTTAATTGCGTTGTGTGAAAATTTTCTTTTCGGCTTGAAAAATTATTTTTTTGGTTACATATTCATCATTTTAGTTGAAAGATCATCTTTTTGGTTGAAAATGTATCTGTTTTATTGAAAGTGCTTTTCTGGCTTGAAAATTCAACAATTTTGTCGAAAAATCAACCATTTTGTGAAGAATTAGTATTTTGTCGGATACATTCAACTTCAAAATTTACTTATTTTGTTGAAAATCTATAAGTTTCTTAAAAATTCATTCTCTTTGGTTAAAATTTAACTTTTTTGTAGAAAGTTCATTTTTTTGCGTGGAAATTCATCATTTTATTTGAAAATGTAATTATTTTATTCAAAATTCGTGTTTTGGGGTTGAAAATTTAACTACTTGGTTAGAATTTGAACTACTTTGTTGAGAAAAAAATATATATTTGAGTTCAAAATTCGTCATTTTTAGTAGAAAATTATTATTTTTGGATGGCAATTAATCTCCTTGGTCAGGAATACAATCTGAAGCGATGAAAACTTGAATCGATTATAGTATAAACATTAGTTTTATTATATTAATTTTTAGTTTTGTGGCTAAAAGAATTTTTTGCCTTTTTTCGTGAAAAATCTCCTTAATTTTTACATTCTCATTCTAATGAGAAGGTATTGGTTTTATGTAAAATTTGACATAGTCGGTTTTCATCAAATCTCCACGTTTTGAGACCCCCTGAGCTAGAAAAAACGATTTTTACCAAGGTGTCTGTCTGTCTGTAGTCTGTAGTCTGTCTGTCTGTCTGTCTGTCAGTCTGTCTGTCTGTCTGTCTGTCTGTAGCCACGATAACTTTCGAAAAAATGATCAGATTTGATTAAGCTTTGGCACACTTTTTTATGGCCGAAAAATAGAGAACGAGTTCGTTAACCAGCTATTTTGGATGAAAATCCAAAAAGTGAGCACATTTTGAAAATTTTTGAGACCACTTTTTTGGAAGATTTGAAAATTCTATGTACGGCTATTAGTAGTACGCAAAATGACGAACAAAATATTCTTATGACTTTTCGTGATAAAACAAAAATTACTGGAGTTATAGCATTTTCAAAATTCCAAAAAACAACCGAAAATGAACATTTTAAGCCGAAAAACGCACGATATGAAAAAAAGTCAAGAGGAGAAAAACGTTGCTTTTTGAACACCCTATAATATTTTCATAACAACTTTTTGAATTTTTTGAAAAATAAAAAATTCAAATTTTGATCGCACAAAAAATTAATGAAAAATCAAAAAAGCCATTTTGCTGTCAAACTATGCAAGATACCAGAAAAGATCATTCTACCAAAATTGTGCACCTAAAAAAGATCTACAAATTTCTTATCATTCACTTTTTGATATGACGCGCAGTTTTTGTTTTATTCGTAAAAAACAGCATTGAAAATAGAAAAATCAAATTTTCAGACTAATATTACCAGCTACGAAAAAATGACTGAAACAAAATTTGTTCATCCAAGAAAGAGGTACAAATTTATTGTGACTCACGTTTCGATAGGATGCGTGGTTTTTGTTTTATTCGTGAAAATAACATTGACAGTAAAAAAAATCAAATTTTTGAAAAAACAATGCAAGGTACGAAAACATATGAATGAACAAAAATTGTGCATTCAAAAAAGACTTACAAACCCGTAATCAATTTTTGTGGTAAGAATATATTCAAAATGAAAAAATTAACTTTTTTGATAAACGGCACAAGCTAAAATAAAATGTTAACTAATAAAATTTGTCGCCTGAATTATATCATTACTTTTCATTTGAAATCAAATACCAATTTAGTAATTTGTATATGAAGAACATATAACACGAAGCACAAAGTGCGCGCTCAGTGTATTTACCAAATCGCACGCCGTAAGTACGCTCAAACTTTTTTGTATCTATCATACGGTTCAAATGATTTTCAAATCAAATATCGAGCGCGAAGCGCGAGTGTCTGGATGAGAATGTGTTCCTTAAGGTCGATAGAACCTTGAGTAAATAAAGTTCCTTTTCAGTTTAAAATAAAAACAAATTTAACAATCACTTAATATGTAGAGGTTTTGATAATTTTATAATATTTGCAAACAAACTTTTTCTTTTCATCGAAGTCGAACACGAAGTTCAAAAATCTAGAGGAGCCGAGCGTAAAG
>CAKNYM010052936.1:221049-260111 GCA_932195095.1 Andricus curvator | reverse complement strand
CCCCCCCCCCCCCCCCCCCCTTAAAAAAAAAAGTAAACATCGTCTGACCTCCAGACCGGAAAAAGCTTTTTTATGAGGTTTTTTGAGTTTATGCCAGAACCCTGACGTGCTGGGGTTTTGTTGACCTCGGATTTGGATTCAGCGACCCCAAAAACATATAGTAAACATGGTCTGACGTCCAGACCCGGCAAAAAATTTTGTATTAGGTTTTGTTGAGTTATGTCAGAACCCTGACTTCACTTCAAGTGAAAAATAAACAAATAGTTAAAAATTTCAGAAAAAACCGCAAATTTCTACCACTGAGCAAAGAGAATATCATTAACAATAATAATAAATGGTGTAAACAATTATTTTTGTTAACTTGAATTAATTATTACTTCACTCGAATTGAGAATTGGACAAAAGTAAAAAATTTCAGAAAAAACCGCAACTCTCTAGCACGTATCTAAGAAAAGATACCTATAAATAATAATAATTTGTTTAAACAATTATTTTCGCTTAAGTAAAATAAATATTAACTCACTCCAAGTGAAAAGGGGACAAAAAGTTGCAAATTTAAAAAAAAACCGCAATTTCTAGCATTATTACAAGAGAGTATTATTAAAAATAACAATAAATTTGTTCAACAATGATTTTTGTTAACATTAACTAGGTATTCTCTCGCTCTAATTGAGAATTGGACAAAAAGTGCAAAATTGTTGAAAAAAGCGCGACTTTCTAACTCTATTCTAAGAGAAAATTGCTAAAAACAATAATAAATTGTTTAAACAATTTATATCAACATCTAATTATCAGTATAAAGTAGTATTTTAAGTATCAGAAATAATTTGCATTAAAAAACCCGCAGAAAAAATCATAATTAACGCCAAAAACTCGCAAAAACCATTAATTCACTTATGGGGTTTTTGGGACCCTATAAAACAGACTTATGGGGGTGATATTTGAAAAGTAAATTTTATCCGTATTCTATAGCTAATTTTGGAGAGAAATGTTCAGTTTCAACTCGATTCAGCTAATATTGAGGATTCTGAATAAAATTCAAATACTGTTAACCTTTAGAGTATTTCTTAGAGAAGATCGCTTAGTTCATAAAATACTTCTACATAAGAATTACTCGTCTTTTTTTCTGCGACTCAGTTTTTAATAATTATTATTCGACTTTATTCTACATCTTATAAATAATTTCCAATTTTTCCTTCAAAGTCATAGAAACATTTTCAGACTTTTTTCTCTGTCCAAGATTCTTCAAATAATAACCAAAATTTTAAGCGAGTAATTTTTTCCGTGTAGCAAAACTGAAAAACGTAAATTTTTGACAAAATCATAATCATTGAAATCAAACAATTTTAGATTGAAAATAGGTCGTCGCTACGGTGCCAAAATTTCGGTACGAACAGCCAGCTTTTTTCGGTACGAACAGCCGGTTTTTTTCGGTACAAATAGAGCTGGAAAAGGGGCTACTTTTACTGAAATTTTCGTACAAGTAGCCAGGTTTTTTCGATACGTGTAGACACTTTCTTGAAAATACCCGTTTTAAAACATGTATAACATTTACAATAATTTATTAGATAATTTAAAAGTGTTAATAAAACTTTACAAGAGGGTTTTTTTGATTGAAAGTGATTAAGTGATTCTTTGTTGATTATATTTTTTAATTTGCTAATTTAAGATATAAAACGAATTCAAGTAATGAAAACCCAATCAGGTTTGCAACAACAGTGATTGCGAGATTTTTTAGACACATCGTTGCACCATTTTTTTCAACATGATTCTTTTTGTTGATTCAACAAATTATTCATATTTGGTTAAATTAACCAAAACATTCGGTGAAATCAAAACAATTTTTTTAAACAAAAATTAATTTGTAATTTCTATTTGAGTTTTTGTATCTCTATCTTTCTCAAGGAAGGATAACTGCTTTTAACTACATCAAAATTGAATTCTGCACAATTATGTAAGAAACTATTCGCCTTAACGATTTTGCTCGTAATTCACGCTAAATTACACCCCTGCTAAACGTGCGCAAGAGTGCGAAACAAGAGCAGACTCACAATAAATGCGGGTAATTAAGGGAACAATTTTAAAGAATAAAAAAAGTATATTTCAACTATTTAGTGTTAGCTCGTAGGGTAGTCCATAAAATATATTAACAATTTAAGGCTTACCCCCCCCCCCCCCTCAAGCTCGAAAAAAAACGTAGCCTAACATTCTATCAAAGCATAGGAAAGAGGGTGATTTTTCACGAAAATAGGGTAATAATGGAGGAATACATTTATTCAAATGAAATAATTGTAAATGCTATATTAAACGGTATATACAACTCAAAACTTCAAATTCCTATATTGCATTTTCAACGAACAAGATTAATTTTATAACCGAGAAGATGATTTTTCAACAATATACATGAATTTTCTACCAAATAGTGGAATTTTTGACTAATAAAGGATAAATATCTCACCAAAAATGGAATAGTGAAATTTTCAGATAAACAAATTAATTTTTATCCAAAAAAATTCAACGAAAAAGTTAAATTTAAATTCAAAGGGGTAAATCTTTAAAAAATGTGAATTTTTATCAAACTAGTTCAACTTTCAACCAAGTAGTTGAATTTTTACCTGAAAAAGATGAATTTTTAACCAAATAGTTAAATTTTTAATCTAAGAGATGAATTTTTCAGCGAGAAGATTAATGTTCAACCCGAAAGTACGATTAGGAAAAGTTAATTTTATAGCAAAAAGTTAAATTTTTATAAAAATAGTTTCATTTTTGACCAGGCAGTTAAATTTAAACCAAACATATGAAGTTCTAACCAAAAATTTAATTTTCAACCAAATACTTTAATTTCTTACCAAATTGTTGAATCCTCAACCAAAGCACAATAATTTATCTCAAAACAGTTACATTTTTAACCAAGAAGGGTGAATTTTCATTCGTGCAGATTAGGTTTTGACCAATAAAGACAAATTTGTAACAGATTATATGAATCTTTAACTAGAAATGATCAATTTAAAAAAAATCAATTAGGTACTAACCAAAAATAAAATAGTTACATTATTAATTTAAAAAAAAATTAACCAAAAAAAACCCGAAAGATTAATTTTTCAAAAATGGAATAGTTACATTTTACCAAGGCAGTGAATCTTGAAACCATATGAATTTTAAACAAACTAGTTCAATTTTTAACCAAGTAGTTGAAATTTCAACTAAGAAATATGAATTTTGAACTGAATAGTTAAATTTTCAACCAGAAAGATGAATTTTGCAGCAAGAAGATTAATGTTCTACAAAAATACACTAATTTTGAACAAAATACATTAATTCTCAACAAAATTGTTCAATTTTATATCCGGAAGAATGAATTATCTACGAAATGGTAGAATTTTCAACTTGAAAATATGTTTTTTTAACAAAAAAGTTCATTTTCTACCAAAAAGTTAAATTTTCATTTAAAAAAATTTATTTTTTAAACAAAAATTTAATTTTAAATCTAAATAATGAATTTTTAACCAGAAAGTTAATTTTCAACAAATTAGTTTAATTTTCTACCCGAAAGGACGAAATCTTTACAAAAAAGTTGAATTTTAAAACCGAAAATATCATTTTTCAACAAATTAATTAATTTTCTACCAAAACTTTAAGATTTTTAAAAAATAATTTAATTTTTAACCAAACAGTTGAATTTGAACCAAAATAATTAATTTTTAACTAGAAAGTTAATTTCCAACCGAATAGTTTAATTTTCTACCAAATTCTTGAATCCTCAACTAAACCAGATTAACTCAGAACAAAAAATTTCCAATTCCAAGAAGATTAATTTTCGACCAAAAAAGACGAATTTTTGACAAAATACATGTATTTCCAACTAGCAAAGATCAACTTTCAATAAAAAATATCAATTTTGAACCAAACATTGAATTAGTACATAGTTAGTTTAAAAAAATAATTCTCAACAAAAAAAGGATTTTTTAACAAAATAGATACTTCTTCAACAAAACAGTTGAATTTTCAAATAAAATGAGGAATAATAAAAAAAATTAATTTTCAACAAGAGAGTTCAACCCAAAAGATGATTTTTTAACCCATCAGAAGATTAATTTTCGAACGAATTCCGAACCAAAAAAGACAAATTTGTAACAAATTACATGAATTTTCAGCTAGAAAAGATCAATTTAAAAAAATTCAATTAGGTACAAACCAAAAATAAAATAGTTACGTTATTAATGTTTTAAAAATTCAACCAAAAAGAAACCCGGAAGATTAATTTTTCAAAAATGGAATAGTTACTTTTTACCAAGGCGGTGAATCTTAAAACCATATATATTTTCAACAAACTAGTTCAATTTTCATCCAACTAGTTGAAATTTCAACTAAGAAATATGAATTTTGAACTAAATAGTTAAATTTTCAACCAAAAAGATGAATTTTCCAGCAAGAAGATTAATGTTCTACCATAATACACTTTTTCTGAACAGAGTACATTAATTCTCCATAAAATTGTTGAATTTTAAATCCGGAACAATGAATTATCTACAAAATGGTAAAATTTTCAACATGAAAATATGATTTTTCAACAAATAAATTAATTTTCTGCCAAAACTTTAAAATTTCTTGAGAATAATTAAATTTTTATCCAAACAGTTAAATTTAAACCGAAATAATTAATTTTTAACTCGAAAGGTAATTTCCAACCGAACGGTTTAATTTTCTACCAAATTCTTGAATCCTCAACCAAACCAGATTAACTTAGAACAAAAAGAGATGAATTTCCAATTACAACCAAGAAGATTAATTTCCGACCAAAAAAGACGAAGTTTGAACAAAATACATGAATTCTCAACTAGCAAAGATCAACTTTCAATAAAAAATATCAATTTTGAACCAAACATTGAATTGTTACATAGTTAGTTTAAAAAATTAATTTTCAACAAAAAAGGTTTTTTTAACAAAATAGATACTTCTTCAACAAAACAGATGAATTTTCAAATAAAATTATGAATAATAACAAAAATTAATTTTCAACAAGAGAGTTCAACCCTAAAGATGTTTTTTTAACCCATCAGAAGATTAATTTTCTAACGAATTCCGAACCAAAAAAGACAAATTTGTAACAAATTACATGAATCTTCAGCTAGAAAAGATCAATTTAAAAAAAATCAATTAGGTACAAACCAAAAATAAAATAGTGACATTATTAATTTTTTTTAAATTTAAACAAAAAAAACCCGAAAGATTAATTTTTCAAAAATCAAATATTTATACATTTTGCTAAGGCGGTGAATCTTAAAACCATATTTATTTACGAAAAACTAGTTCAATTTTCAACCAAGAAGTAGAAATTTCAACTGAGAAATATGAATTTTGAACTAAATAGTTAAATTTTCAACCAAAAAGATGAATTTTCCAACAAGAAGATTAATGTTCTACCAAAATACACTAATTTTGAACAAAGTACATTAATTCTCCACAAAATCGTTGAATTTTAAATCCGGAAGAATGAATTATCTACAAAATGGTAGAATTTTCAAACCAAAAATATGATTTTTCAACAAAAAAGTGAATTTTCTACCAAAAAGTTAAATTTTCATAAAAATAATGTATTTTTCAACCAAAGATTTAATTTTAAATCTAAATAATGAATTTTCAACCAGAAAGTTAATGTTCAACAAGATAGTTTAATTTTCTACCCGAAAGGACGAAATTTGTACAAAAAGGTTGAATTTTTAAACCGAAAATATCAGTT
This sequence comes from Andricus curvator, assembly GCA_932195095.1. Lineage (NCBI taxonomy): Eukaryota > Metazoa > Arthropoda > Insecta > Hymenoptera > Cynipidae > Andricus > Andricus curvator. Next base: position 254,371 of record CAKNYM010052936.1, on the reverse strand, counting down.
TTCAACAAATGAATTAATTTTCAGCCAAAACCTTAAAATTTCTTAAAAATAATTTAATTTTTAACCAAACAGTTGAATTTAAACCAAAATAATAATTCATTTTCAACTAGAAAGTTAATTTCCAACGGAATGGTTTAATTTTCTACCAAATTCTTGAATCATCAACCAAACCAGATTAACTTATAGAACAAAAAAGGATGAATTTCCATTTCCGAACAAGAAGATTAATTTCCGACCAAAAAAGACGAATTTGTAACAAAATAAATGAATTTTAAACTAGAATAAAAAATATCAATTTTGAATCCAACATTGAATTGTTACATAGTTAGTTTAAAAAATTAATTCTCAACAAAAAAATAAATTTTTAACAAAATAGATACTTCTTGAACAAAACAGATGAATTTTCAAATAAAATGATGAATCATAAAAAAAATTAATTTTTAACAAAAAATTAATTTTCAACCAGAAAAGATGACTTTTTAACAAAATAGTTGCATTACCAACAAAATAATAAAATTTTCAACCAAATACTAGAATTTTTAACCAAACGAGATGAATTCCGTACAAAAAATATAATAGTAGACTTTTGAACCGAAAGTAGTTGATTTTTCTTGTTGGGTTCTATTAACTCATTCCTCCTTTAAGCGAAAAAGCGAGAAAAAGGGGAGAAAGGGTGTGTTTCTTAAAAACAGAGAAAAAAAGAATTCTTTAAAATTTATCATCAGGAAACGTGCTAAATGTTATCTAAGTTCATGACGTTACCTCCACTGACCCCCCCCGCCCCCCCACCCCTGTTACCAATCGTAGTTTTTTGCGTGACCCTCCTCAAATGGGTAATGCAGTTTATGGACGGCCCCTTATTTATGGTGAAATATAATATTTTACTGCTATAATATTTGTCTTTTTAATATTTGCTAACCTTAAGAGGCCATTAGGTTTTCTAGAAATTTACGAGCAGTTCTAATTTGATGAGCATATCCTGTTTAATTTAGTCACTAGTAAAATTCACGGGAGATTGCATAATTAAGTTTAAGTCTTACGTTTCATCCTCAACTGGGAGCATGTAACTCTCATAATACGCTTATCGTCTTATGCAGGATCGTGTGTAAAATATAAGATCTGCTTTATAGGGAATTAAATATTACACAAATGAAAATTTGGGTGAAGGTAAGAAAAATATTGTATCTACTTCTGTACTCGAAATATTTACAAAAATATGAATTTAGTATCCCTTTTTATTTATGCATTCTACGAGATGTATTCAATACAATTTTGTTAGAAATATCTAATTATTTAGATAGAAGGTGCAATTGTTAGAATGTGTCTTTTGTGGTAAAAGCAGTTGCAACTATTTAGTTAAAAATTAAATTTTTGTTTAAATTTCATATTTTTGTTCTCAAAAATTAATCTTTTTTTTAGGAAATTTGTCTCTTTTGTAGAAACTTTGTCTCTTTTGCAAAAAAATAATGTCATTACTGTTTCAAAATGCAACTGGTTGAAAATTGGACTTTTTGAATGAATTTAAGTGTTTTTTATTTTAAATTAAAATCTTTTTAACTTAAATATCAATTATGTATCACATTTTTCCTTAAGAATTCTTCTTCTTTGTTTGAAAATTCAACTATTTTGTTGAAAATTACCTTTTTTATTGAAATTTTGATTTTACGTATGTGAAATCTTAAAAAATCGTTTTGAATTTCCTCAAGAATCTTAGAAAAGTTATATTTATATATCCTTAAAAACAAATAAAGTTAAAAATAATAAGCCCTTAGAACGGGATTAATGACGCTAGTATTGCACAAAATAGTGAGTAGCATAGTCTTTTTATTTTTTTAGTTCGATATGTTAAATAATATAAATTTTCGAACAATTTTTAATTTTTCTTATTTCTAATTGTTTAAACAATTAAATTTTACATAACAGACTTACGATTGTGCATTCTTATATATTAAATTTTCAGTTAAATTTTTGTTATCAAAGTATAAAAAATTTGCCGAAACCCGGGATTGAACCGGGGACATTTAGATCTTCAGTCTAACGCTCTCCCAACTGAGCTATTTCGGCTGATGGTTTATCAACATTAACTTTCAGACTTACTATTGATTATGCTAATTAGACAGATATAATAAAATCTTATCCAATTTAGTTGAAGTTTATCGTCTATGAAGGCTAATATTATTTTAATAAAAAAATTTTTATTTAATTTAAAAAACAGGAAAATTTGGAATTTTGAAAATGAGAGCTGTTTACATTATTGTATTCATTAATATTTACTCACAAAAGTATGCAATTAGTGAATCCACACTTAATAACGTAAATTTGAATTATATAGCTTATTTTTTAATTTTTATAAACAAATTCAGTAGGCTAATATGGTGGAATATTATTTCAAAAATTGAACTTGACAGACCTTTTTAATACTTAATCAATTGCTAGCTCATAGGAAGCTTTGTAGCGATGAAAATTCTTAAACTTGATTTTTCGAAATACCTAGACGTAATTTGATCTTTGGAGTCCAAAAATGGAGTTTTTAAAAATGTCCCTGTGTGTGCGTGTATGTGTGTGTGTCGACAATACTCTTTTTATGATAACTTGAAGATAAGTCGAGCGATGGTCATACAATTTTGATGGATTGTAGTCCTAAATAATGCCTACTATGAATAAATTGTAGAGCCGGATCAAATAAGAATAATTTTCTTCGACTTAACGTTTTTCTCAAAGATCGTTTGAGATGTGAATTTTTTTCAATTTTCATTACATTTAAGAAAAAATGTATACTTCAATTGAACTAAATACATACTTTTTAATAAAAAGATTGAGGTTACTTAATTATGTATCGCAAGAATTAAAAAAATTAATTTGAAAAATTCAAAATATTTAAGAATTTTTATCCCAGTATTGGCTGTAATACCAGGCCCTGTAAACTGATTTTTTCAAACTCGAGTGGTAATATAATTCGATACAATGCTTGTAGCTATCTCCAGAAGAAAATTTCAGTTTTAAGAATTTTGAAAATTTTACATTTTTTCGTTTATAAGTAAATTTTTTAAATATTAGTAATATAGCAACATAAATTCACTGGTTTTAATCCAATGAATCTATTGAACTATATTTAACCCGTGTATGCCCCATGAAGAATAAAAAGTAAATAATAATAAATAATAAGTTATAAGTAAAAAAAGCGAATGGGAAATCGCATTTTACATCCCCTCAGACTCATTTTACAATCAAAAATCCCCTTCTTCATCCCTTCAGACTCCCTTTGCAATCCAAAATCCCCTTTCCCGTCTCTTTAGACTTCTTTTACAGTAAAAAATCCCCTTTGACATAATAAATATAAAATACGGCTGCGAAGTACTATAGACGTATTCACTATGTGTGTATTTATTTGTGCTCATTTTATGAGCATTTTGCTTCCTCATAAGTATCACATAAATTTGCTTCCTCATAGAGGGAGGTTTTCCCTAATAAAAGAAAAAAATGTATACTTTCAATATTTTTCAAGCTTATGTTTCTGTCTTTCCGAAAATTTTATTTTCAGAAAATCAGAGGGCCCATCAAAATGTCAATTGATGTGTTCTGTTACGATGAACAACTTTTTAACCTACGGTAGTTTTATATTTCAAATTAAAACCTCATTGAAACAATGTAACTTTTCTTAAAACTTTCTGAGTAGCTATTGATTAATCAATAATGGTCTTCAAAAGTTCGCCCATAGATCAATCCACGCGTCTCGAAGACGCGAACAAATATATGATATACACTATAGTTGTATTCCCAATACTAAAAAAGTTTTCCACATGTCAACAAGATAAACAATATATTTGTTAAATTTATAAAACGATATTACTAGATCATGAGAGGTCATAGAAGGTTCGTCAACAGGTCATTCGACGTGTCTCGAAGACGCAAACAAACACTTTAGAGACAGTACTGTAGAACTCCTATTATGAACAAAGTTTTTCTCATATGAATAGAATACACAATTTTTTTGATACTTCATAAATCGGTACTGGTGGGTCATGAAAGGTTCATCAATAGGTCAATTGATGCGTCTCAAGGACGCGAACAAAAACTCTACATGTAGTATTGTCGTGTTTTGAATATCAAAAAAGTTTTTATCATATAAACAGAATAAACCATTTTTTTGAAACTTCATAAATCGGTACTGTTGGGTCATGAAAGGTTCATCAATAGGTCAATTGATGCGTCTCAAGGACGCGAACAAAAACTCTACACGTAATATTGTCGTGTTTTGAATATCAAAAAAGTTTTTATCATATAAACAGAATGAACCATTTTTTTTAAACTTCATAAATCGGTACTGGCGGTTTATGAAAAGTTCATCAATAGGTCAATCGATGCGTCTCAAGGACGCGAACAAATACTTTAAATGTAATATTGTCGTATTTTGAAGATCGAAAAAAACTTTTTCATATAAATAGAATAAACCATTTTTTGAAACTTCATAAATCGGTACTGGTAGGTCATAAAAGTTTTAACAATAGGTCGACCGATGCGTTTCAGAGACGCGAACAAATCTCTAAACAAATCTCTAAACACAAGAAAAAACTATTTCTAAATGGTCGATCTAGCTCAAAATCCTATCAGACCTGGATATCAATCCGAGCTACACTTCATTCAAATTTCATGATCATAGCTCTTTTACTTTTCGAGATATGGTGAACAGAAAAAAGTTACACACACGAACATTTTTTAAAAACTTTATTTTCTAGCTCCTGGGGTCGAATTATATAAAAATATGTCAAAAAATTATATTTGAAAATTTAGGTCATTACAAACCTCCCTCTATGAGGAAGCAATACGATACATACGAAACAATCTTCTATGAGAAAACACAGTGCTCACGAAATTATCACAATTAAAGATATACACCATATAATGAAGGCGACGAAACTACTTTGCAGCGGTTAAAATTTTTTTTTCAGCGAAGTGTCTCGTGAATCGCTGTCACGAAATTCGAGTTGAGTAGTCAAATATTTTTCATAAGTTCGTCTAGTCGTCCCGAAATTTCGGAACGACTAGTTCATCCCCTTTTCCAGCTCCCGAAATGACTATCAAGGCGGTGAAGCAGTACACCCTTGAGAACTTTTTTAACCAAAAAATGTGAAATTCGAATTTGGGGGTCCTGGACAATTTCCCTCTAATGCCTTTTATTACCTTTTTACTTCATTTTGCGGAATATCAGCCAAAGAAGCGTTAAATTTGATTTTCACGGAAGCACCAAACTGCTTCAAGATTGGCGTCTTCGCAAATGTCTAAAACCACTTTTTTGGTGAAAGTTCAGCCCAGCGTTAATGGCAGAAAATGGAGGAGTCGGAGTTGTTAAGATTTTTATAACTCTTAGCGGTGCGAGCTTCGGACATTACGAAGGAGTACAAAACCATGAAGCACCTTTTGCAACGCGGTAGGACCATTAGAGGTGGTTGGTGAATTTTTGCGGCCGGGGACTTAACGTTATTGAAATTCGTGACGTTAAAGAGAACTCTCTGGCGCTCGGTTGTGTTAATGGGTACAACGCTTCGCTGATTACAGAGCGGTGTAAAACGGATGCCTTGCAGCGCAAAAGTAGCCTTTAAGGGTCCATGAGGACCACCTAGCGGGCTTTGCTAAATCCTCTTCGCAGAGCAAGGTTCATTTGCCGGTGCTACCAGATGGTCCCATCACCAGCACCGCACCGGTCCAACGCCTCTGCGGCGATATTGAAATCCAAAGGTGTCATAATCTCTGGTTTAGGTTACCAGGTGGCTAATTTGCCGGTAAGCTCCCAGGGTTTGCGGATCTCATTACTGACACCGCCGCCGCTAACTTTACCAGGAAATGCTGCGAAATAGGTTACAAGACACAAGTTAACATTAGCCCCTACTGACGGAACCTCAAGATTGTTGAGAGTTGAGACGAATCATGAGTCTCGGAAATCATGATTAATTCTCAGAACTTTGTGGTTCCATGATTTATTCATTGGCGGGCCCATTTGACACGAAGGAAGAAGGTTCAAATGGAGACTATTTGTGGCCAAATATAGTAGCATTGAAAATACATTTATTTTACTTTTTGTGAAACCTTTTCTGTGAAGTAGAGTGGTAAACTGTGGAGAGTGACTTGGAGGACTTGTTTTTAAATTGTAGTTGGTCAGTTCTAATTGTTTCAAAGTAATAGTAGCAAACTGTGGGAAATTTTCTTTTTTCTTTTCAATGTTGAATGGTTACTTGATTCAAAGATTAATTACGAAAGTAATAAGGGGCCGTGCATACATTACGTAATTTTTTCTGAAATTTTAAATCACGTACCCCCTTTTTTAGGGTCCGCAAGATTAGAATCTCCCCCCCCCCCCATCTTACGTAATTTTTCCCGAATACATTTTTTCGTAAATTGATTTAAGTGTTATCCAAAAATTACGTAAGACGATTTCTGGGAGGGGGAACTGATAAAATATGACTGTTTCTTGCGAATTGATTCAAATGATCTTAGTTCAACTTTCAACCAAAAAAAGATGCATTCTCCATAAACAATTTAATAACTAGTAAGAGTTGAAATTTTAACCAAGAAAATATTTTCATTAAAAATAGAAAACAAAATTTTCAACCAAACAATTAAATGTTTAACAAAAAAAAAGTGTGTAACAACAGAGATAAATTTTCAAATTAAAAAAAAAACCAATAAGATGAATTTTCAACTGAGAAGATTAATTTTCTACCAAAAAGACGAATTTTTAACAAAATACAGTTCCTTTGAACCAGATAGTTGATTTTTTAACTAAGAAGACTTATTTTCTACGAAAAAGACCAATTTTCAAACAAAGTGAATAAATTTTAAACCGAATAGTTAAATTTTCAACCAGATAGTTAAATTGTTAAACTGAAAAAGATCAATTTTGAACCCAAAATTTAATAGCTATATTTTTATTACCAAAAAAAAAGAATTTTCTACAAAACAGTTTAATTTTCTACCAAATGGTTAAATTTTCCACTAAATGATTGAATTTTCCAGCCAGCAAGAAGAGCTTTCGACAAAAAAGTTGATTTTTCAACCCGAAAATACGAATTTTCCACAAAGTAGTTGACTTTTCAACCTAAGAAGATGAATTTTCAACAAGAAATGTTATAGTTTATATTTAAACTAAAAAATATTTGTATGTTAAATCAAAAACAGTTGAATTTAATCAAAAAAAAGACAAATCTTCAACATGCAAATTAGAATCCTCATCTTAAACATATTAATTTTGAATCAAACAGTTGCATTTTTCATTTTTTGAGCAAAAAAATATCATAAATTTCTAACAAAACAGTTAAATGTTTAACTGAAAAATATAAATTTTCTACTAAGAGAAAAATAGTTAAATTTTCAGTTGAAAAAATTAATTTTCAGCCAAAAAGATAAATTTTCAACAAAAAAATGTAATAGTTGATATTTAAACCAACAAATTTTTATTTGAAATTTAGAACAGTTGATTTCAATAAAAAACGCATTTTCAACAGAAGAATATTTTATTCCTCAAATAAAAAAGATTACTATATTTTTCAACCAAACCGTTGCATTTTCAACTAAAAAATAAATTTTGTACAAAAAATGGAATAGTTAAATTTCCAACCAAAAAACAGCAACAAATTTTCAAGAAAATAGTCAACTTTTCGACCGGAGAAATACATTTTTTAACTACAATGAGAAATCTTCAACTAAAATAATGAATTTTTAACAAAGTAGTCCATCTTTCGACTAAATATTTGAATTTTCTAACAAATTGTTGAACTTTTTTTCTTGGAATTTTACAGACTTGAAAATATTTCGAGTATGAAATGTTTTTGACCAAGTACCCCCCCCCCCAAGGGGGGCGGGGAGAAAGAGTGGTGGACCTTACCCCCCCCCCCCCCGTCCGCCCAAAAAAAGGTTTTACGTAATTTGTGGTCGGCCCCTAAAAATTATAATGCTTTCCAGATAGACCAAATGTTGAAATGAAGAATTTTATAATTGAAAATAAAATTTTCTATGTTGAATAATTTTAATCTATAATCTTTGAAGAAATAAAACACAATTTACATTAGAAGCATTTAAGAACTAAGATTCTTATCAAATACTTACAAATTAAATTCCTTGAATTTGTAGCTTGAAAATGGAAAATATATACAAATAGGGGTCAATAGGGGTAAGTTTGCTAACAGGGTTAGTGCGAGGAAGAGAAAATTTGTAATAAAAATGTGATCAGTTATTAACTTTTTTTGTTACAACAGAAAGATTATATCTCTTATTATTTGTAGATTTTTCTAGGAAGGAAAAAAGATACTATATTTTCTTTAAATATCCGCTGTTTTTTGTTGTTGAAAATGTTACATTTTTATTAATTTTAATGATGATTTATAACAGGGTATTGAAAAATCACACTCTGTGATATCTGTTTGTCTTTTTCATTATGAAACACGAAACTTTCTCAACAGTTCGAGGTTAGTTCGAGAGACTAATGAACCTTCATCTTCGAAATAAACATGTATCTGATAAAAAAATGATGTATTTATTTAAAAATTGGTCTTTCTTCTTTAAATTTCACTGTTTTTTATTTAAAATTAAAATCTTTTTCATTTGAATCATAAACTTTTACATTTTTGATTGAAAATTGATCTTTCCAAATTCAAAAATTAGCTCCTTGGTTGATAGTTACTTATGGACAGTATGGTGAGGCGCAAATAATGCTTTTAAAATGAGGGATTTCAAGTTGTACATATCAAGTTATAGTTTTGAATTAGCGTTTAAATTTGTTGGATTTGTACAATTTTTTCTTAGATAATTTAATATTTCTGAATCGTGAATGAAATTTTTTAGATTGAATTTCTTAATATGTCAAATAATTTAAATTTTGTTAACGTAACTTCTAGGCTGAAAAATAAATTTTAAATTCTAAATTTCAAATTTGTAACATCAAGATATAAACTATTGCAAGGAATTGTGAAATTGTAACTCTTTAGAACTTCAATGCCATCAAAATATTGCTGTTTATACCTTTTAAGCAAAAATTTATTTCGTATATAAATTCTAATTACTCCAACCCAGATCAAGTTCAACATCCAAAAATATCTTTCATTTTGAACCTCTTCATTCAAATCTCAATAAAGCTTTTATAAAAGTTCATTATTGCTACATGTAACACTGAAGTTTTATCGGTCAACTTGCATCTATTTTTTTCTGTGTCATGCTTTGTTTTATTTTATAGGCTAACAATCCTATTTAGAATTTAATTACTGACTTCAACTTTTGAAAGAATCTCTTTACAGGTAGCTTCCAGATGATGTAAGAAATGACTTCTAATATCTAATCAGCAAAATTACAAACGCCTTTGCAGCCACAGAAAAAGTTTGCGGAAACAGGTTCTTCTTGAAGATAAAAAAACTTTCCCTCTGTTGTATTTCATTCCTAAAAATCACAATTGGAAAGTGGTAGTGCATACCTTCATATTATGCTCAAGAAACCACTTCTTACTATCCATTTTCACCTTGGCTAATCCATAACGTAGCAGCTCTATCGATTTAACGAAGTAAGACATCAATGGAAGCCACAAGTACCTCCATCCACTTGAGCCAGCATGCACTTCTGGGAATTCTTGAGTACAATTCCTCCTGTATAGCTCCAGGGGCATTCTATGATTCAGAATCTCTCTACTATATTCATGCACGGCACCCTTTTCTCACCGAGTTTCCATTGGGAAAGGTTAAGACTCGGTAGTAGGAAGATTTCATTCAAGAAAAGCGGATACGACAATGGCGCGCGCCTCGAAGTTCTTGGCACGCCTATCGTATATTTCTGGTCCCAGGCCAGCCTCTAGATTCTGGAGTCTTTTAGCTAGAAGCTAGACAAATCCTCAGAGAGATGGACCCAATAGCTCATTGAAGAAAGGATTTTAGGCAATTCCGAGGTCGCCATTGACCACGGTGGTGACACTTGGCTCCTGAATTGGCAGGAAGCCCGCACCGCTTAACTCCTTGCTTCAAGCTCAATGAGATTATCATCGGTGGTGACCAGACTTAGAGTCTGAGTAGCCCTCGTCACTAAAATGATTGAATGAACTCAACAGAATATGTCAATGAGTCTCATTGACAGTACAAGAGACATTGCAGTTTATTCTGGAACCACCTGGCGCTTCTCACTCTTTACTTCCGATGGATTTACAACTTTAGAAGGTGTTGGTCACTCGAATATCAAATGAAAATACCAGGCTATTTCCCGGTTATCTTGGTAAAAAAAAATTTCTTTTTGAATATTAAGTGTTTATAATAATAATTATTCGATACTAATGGTAAATTATTGTAAAAGTGATTTCAGACTTCAGATCCCAAAATGCTCTCAAAACAGGTGAAATAAGGTGATTTTTCAAGCAAATAGGAAATAGTAGGATAATGAACTCTGTTAAATGACATTAATTTAGGTACCATATTCCTAAAATTTCAAGCATGAAACCTTTGCGCACAATATGCGGGAAAACACTGATGGTCAAAGTGTGAAACGAGATAATCCTCAAAGAATGTGGCACAGATGAGACACTTGTTGACATATGGGAAAAAATCAATAAGGATGGTTCGGACATGTTGAAAGATGAACGGTTGACGAAACAACTGTATAAAGGTAAAGTAAATGGTAGAATACCCAGAGGCAGACCGCCAAAAGAATGGCAAGAATGAGTGAATGAGACCTAAATCCGAAGAGACGTAAGAAGCCACAGAATCGCGAGAGCTTGTATGAAAAAACGCATGGACGTGAAGAAAACCAGAGAAGTATAACAGGGCAGAAAAGTGTGGCGAGAAATACTTTTTAAAAAGAGTTACCTCAAAAAAAGACCTCGGATACTAATGGGCCCCAGTGAGGAACCTCACATAACACCCTTGTGAGGCTCTTCACTTGGGGTGATCGCAAGAGAGATTGATCAGCAACCTGGGTCGGAGCAGTGTTGCGGAACGGACGTGTCACATTACTCCTTTCCTTACCAAGCGAGTCACGCCTACCCCGAAAGTGAAATGGCCCAATGGTATAATAATAATAATTTAGGTACCATATTCCTAAAAGTCGAATTTGCAACAAAAAAAAGATTAATTTTCAAAAAAAGAGTTGACTTTCAAGTCCGAAGCGATGAATTTTGGACAGAATAGTTCATTTTCAAACATCGAAAAGATACATTTTTAACCAAACAGTTTAATTTAAAAAAATGCAACCACATAGTGAACTTTCAAGCAAAATAGATGAATTTTCAACAAAGCAATTGCATTTTTAATGAAATACTTGAATTTTCGATCTGCGAAGATGAATCTCCAACGAAATAATCGAATTTTCGAACAAAAAAGGATAAACTGAAACCAAAAACAGTTGCATTTCTACCTAAATATTTAAATTTTAAAACCAGAAGGTTGAATCTTTCAGTTGACAGTTGAATTTTCAATCAAGAAAGATGAATTTCCGACCAAAAAAAGATGACTTTTTTACTGAAGGACGAATTTTTAATCCAAAGGGATGGATTTTCTATAAAAAAAAGAATGTTTAAGAAAACAGTTAAATTTTGGACCAAGAAAGATTGTTTTTCAACGAAATAATTAAATTTGTTATCAAAGAGTAGAATTCTTGACTAAAAGAGGTGAATTCTGGACCAAAAATATGTTAGTAAACTTTTCGTTTAAAAGAAATTAAGTTTCAGCCATAAAATATGACTTTTCTACTAAAAAACGAATTTTCAATACAAAAGGACAAATTTTTTATCCAAAAAGACGAATGTTCAACTGAACAGTTGGGTTTTCGACCAAAAAAGGTGAGTGAATTTTCAACAAAATAATTAAATTTTCAACCAAAAAAGATGACTTTTCTATCGAACGATGAATTTTAAATCCAAGAGGACCAATTTTCTAACCAAAAAAACGATTTTTTATCCAAAAACATGACTTTTTAACATAATAATTTAATTTACAACAAAGGAGTAATATTTGTAACCATCAGAGATAAATTCTGAAACAAAAATATAATAGTAGAGTTTCCAAATCAAAATAATTAATTTTCAACCGAAAAAGATGAATTTTCAATTCAAGTGTACAATTTTTTCAGCCAAAAAGACAACTTTTTAATAAAATAGTTGAATTTTCTTAAAAAATAATTAATTTTTTAACCAAATAGTAGAATTTTTAACTAAAAGAGATGAATTCAGAATCAAAAATGTAATAGTAGACTTTTCAAATAAAAATAATTATATTCCAACCAAGAAAATAATTATATTCCAACCAAAAAAGATGATTATTTAATGAAATAGTTAAATTTTGAACAAAATTGTAATTAAATGTGGAACGAAATAACAGAATTTAGGCAAAAAAACGATAAGAAGGGGAATTTTCTTGAAAACAGGGGAAAAAGAAGAATTCTTAAAAAAGGGAAAGTAAGGGGAATAGGGAAAAGAGTGTGAAGTCTGTAATATTAATAAACCGCAAGAAAATACCCGAATTTGTCGATCGCAGTTCAGGAGATTTTTGTGTTCTTGTGACCCAGGATCTAAAATATAGATTTTGGATTTTCGACAGGAAATCATATTTCAATCTGCGCACTGTCTAGTAACATTATACTTTTATGACCCTGAAATGACAGGTAGTTGGTAAATTCTATATTTGAAGATAAAATATATATAACACATGAGCTTATGGCACACTCCGCTATCCATAAATTATAACTTTAATTAGCAAATTATTAATAATTAATTATATAAATTTGAGTTATTGAAGGAACTTTACTACTTGTACGATCCATGATTCTAAAATATATCTATAGTATAAAAGAAACATTCATTTATGAACGAAACATCAACATTAAAATCTAAAATCTAAAATAATCTTCGACATATCAACGGAGATAGTTGGTAACACTAAGCATAATTCCAAACACATTTTTTTCGAAGAGTGTGATGTTATTTATTGCAAAAGTAAACACAAATTCGAAAACCTCCCGGTTTTCAATCAAATATCCAGCTATTTTTCTGCTTTATCCCGGCCAGTGACGGGAAAAAATGTATCCGTAAAAAAGTCACTAACTAGTAGCTAGGTCTCGGATATGAGAAAAATTCATCGGATACTGATGTATTTTCGTAAATAATCTGAGAACTTTGAGAAAGAATTGAGGAACTCGATGTGAAAAATCCTAAAACGGTTCATCACTTTTTTTTACGTGTACAAAAATATTACGAGTGATTGGGAAAAAAATCTCAGAGCACTCACGAGCCTGCCCGACAAATCTAGGAACTGGCAAGTAGGTTCGCCTGTACGTGGCCGGCACACACGCTCGTCCAAACGCGCGATGCGTGTGTGCGCTCGTATGTGTGCTTCGAGCTCGTCGGATGAGTGGCTAGAAGTTTTATAATACCTATTTTGTTTGGCCTTGATGGCTGCGCGTGCTTACGCACTCCTGGTTTATGTTTAGAAACTGGTGAGTCAGCAGTCTTTGAGGGTTCGAATCTTCTGAGTTGCGAATTTATAAATTAATATAAATTAAATCGCTCAAATAAAATTTCTCCTCTTTATATTTCAGTCTGAAATTCTCAGGAACTGTTCGTAGGAAATTCGAACTGTTCGTCAAAAACTTTGAAATTTATCCATACATTTTTCATACAAATAAGGATGTAATGTTTCATTTCTTGATCTCGTATCCGAGACCTAGCTACAAGTTCCTGACTTTTTCACGGATACATTTTTCCCGTGTAACTGAGAAGGATTTCATGACGTGATTGCGGAGAAAAATACTGGTTATCCGAGACGTAATTTGTTGACAGGAATGAATTTACACAGTGGTGTCAAACAAAATTTTTCTTCCAGATGACGAAATTGAAATTTAAGTGCGAAACATCTTTACTTTTGAAATTATTGTAATTAGCAAGAGTTTATTTGCAATCTGGTAGTCAACGAAGCGAATAGTAATCAGTTCCGCTAGATTAAACCATCTTCATATTCGTATATGAATGTGTTCTATTTGCAGAGAAGACAAAACACATTACAACGAAGACGCTAAGTGCTTTGAAGTAGTTCTGGACTGGAGCAGCCACTTATCACTATAGGGTTCAGTGTTTAGAGTGATTAGCGTGGGATCACACTAACCGTGTAATCATGGCTGTGAGCAGCGGAATAATGTGCTTGAGTAACTGGCTCAGGCAAACGAATTAGTAGTGCGTGCACACTCTGATCTTCCTTTGCTTCTTTGAGAGTGCTAAGAGCTTCACAGATACTCTTTGATTATGTTACTACGTCGCTGCCCCACTAATGACGTAGCTGGAACAAATCTCCACGAGAGGCTTTCTCCTGTGTCAATTTGCACTTCTTTTTTTCAATTAACAACAAAAATCTCTTCCGAAGTTTCCTTAATTCTAATGTGTCCTTTTAGAGATAAGGAGTCGTCCATAAACTATGTTGCCAGTCTGAGGGGTGGAGGGGTCACGCTAAAAACAAGGAAATGCATTTCTTTGGTTTACTTTGTTAGTACCGAGGGTTTTATTACTCAAGTTTAGTAAATATTGTTAACAGGCAAAAAGTCATGCCTTGACATAAAGAAGTCATTCCTTTGGTGATATTTCTTTTGTACGAGGAAATATTTCTTTGCAATAAATGTGAAAATTATCAAATCAAAGAAATGATTTCTTGGGAGCTAAGAACCTAGTTTCTCTGAATCTGTTTTTCACACCTCAAGAAATATTTCATCATGGCAGTTAAATCGATTCTTTGAAGTTATAAATACGTATTTGATTTAAGTAATTTATCCATGTGTGGATCCAGTAATTTAGGTTTTTTTGAGCGAAAGATATATTTTTTCGAGGGATTGTTGATTGTTGATCTATATTCTATTTCATTGGAAGAAATGAAAATTTGAATAAACAGTCTATAATTAATTAATACAAAAAAATATTTGCTCGAACAAAGAAAATTTTTTTTTAAATAAATAAATTAGTTGTAAGTTAGACACAAATGTTCACCGTCATTAGAATAAAAAATGTGATGCTCTAGGTATGTCACCTGATACAACCATGCTTTCTCTGTTCTCATTATCAGCACTGACAGTGCTTGAAATATTTGGATTATTATTATTATAACATTAAACTTCTGAACAAGTGCTACATAGAATTTTTTGTATATCAACTATTCAAATTTTTAAAACAATAATGGTGTTTTTGTAGGCCAATGGAATATTTGTTTCATTTTAAGCTACGTTTATTTTTATAAAGGATTTGGTTCTTTGAACAATTAAATATTTGATCATTCATTCTGAACAATATATCTTATCTTAGTTACAAAGAAATGGGTTCTTAATATGAGGACATTGTCCTCATATTAAAAATATATTTCTTTGTAACTAAGAAATATTCGTTAAAATTTAGGTAAATTAAAAAAAGGTTTGGAAAATTAAAAAATTGTTGGTAAATTGAAAAGAAGATTTGCTTCATTTGATGGACATTAATTTGTTTGAAGAAAACATTTTCCCGATTTAAAATCACATTTGACTATATCAAGTACCTCATTTTTGAAAACAAATCTCTTATTTCTTTCAATCGATGAAAAAGTTCTTTTGATTAGTTAATATTTCACTAATTGAAATAATGATTTATTTGCAACAATAATTCTATAATTTTTGGTTTAGATAAAACCATTTATTTGTATTGAAGAAATATTTTATAGGTCGCACTCAGTACGATCATTTTTTTCTAATCAAGTAAATTTTCTTTGATTCAACTTTTTTTTCTCAGTGTGGAAGGAGCGTCATTACGAAACATTTAGTACGTTTTCTGGAAGGTTCCCTTTTTTCTCGTTTTTTCGATTAAATGCGAACTGAATTAACATAAAACAATAAGAAAACTCAGGTATTTTTGATTTAAAAATCTACTGTTATATTTTTGGGTCAGAATTCTTCTCGTTTGGTCACAAAATTCAACTAATTGTTTGAAAGTTAAACTTCTTTGTTAAAAATTTTTTTCAATTGTTTAAAGATTCATCTATATGGTTGGAAATTTAATCATTCCATTTTTATAAAATCAATCTTCTTAATAAAAAAATCATCTTTTGTGTTAAATTTTGAACTCTTGTTGAAAATTCATTTTTTTTTAATTAAAAATTCATTTTATCAGTTGATGACCTATTTCTTTGGTTGGAAATCTATATATGTTGTTGAGAATTCGTTTTTTTTTGGTTCAAATAAATTTTTTGGACTGAAAATATAAGTTGTCCATTTTTGGGATGAAGAATCGTTCTTGGTAGGAAATTCATCTCCTTTGGTAGAAACTTAATGCTTTTTGGTTAAAAATGCAACTATTTCGTTGAGAATTAATCTGTTTTAGTTGCGGATTCAACTATTTGGTTGAAAATTCGTCTTTTTAGTTGAAAAATTTACTACTTGATTTAAAGTTAAACTAGTTTATAAAAAATGCATTTCATTTTGTTTCAAGATTCATCATCTTAGTAGAAAATTCATCTTTTTGGTTTAGGATTCAATCACTTGGTTGAAATTTGAACTACTTTCTTTATTAATTTTTGTAACCAAAATTTTAACTATTCCATTTTTTGTTAAAAATTTGTTCTTTATAAGTTGGAAAATGAACTATTTGGTAGAAAATTCATGTATTTTGTCGAAAATTTATCGTTTTGTTTAGAAAATTAATCCTGTTTCTTGAAAATTAATTTTTTCTGTAGAAAATTAATCTTCTTGGTGGAAAAATCATCTTTTTGGTTAAAAATTGAACTGTTTGGTTAAAAATTTAACTATTTGGTTAAGAATTCATCTTTTTGGTTAAAGATTCAACTATTGGGTGAAATTCGTCTTTTTTGGTTGAATTCAGGTGGTTTTATTCAATTATTTGGTTTGAAATTTATCTTATTCGGCTAAAAATGAACTTATTTGTTGAAAATTCAACTTATCTGGTAGAATATTCAACTGTCTTCTACCAAATTTGTCTTTATGGCTTGAAAAATCAACTGTTTTTGGTAGAATTTTAATTTTTATGGTTTAAAAATTCGAACATTTAGTTAAAGATACATCTTTTCCGGTTGGAAACTCAACATTTTTGATAAAATCATATTTTTTGTCGAAAATTCAATTCTTCTGTCACAAATTTGTTCTTTTGGATTCAAAATTGATCTTTCATGATAGAAAAAACTTTTTTCGTGGTTGTGAATTCTTCTTTTGTTTGAAAGTTCCACTAACTGATTGTTAATGCAACTCTTTGGTCACATTTTTATGGTCAACAATTCAACTGTTTTGTTGAAGGTTTGTCCTTTTGGATTGATAATTCATTCTACATGGTGAAAAGTAATCTTTCTTGGTCAAATATTTATTTTATTGTTTGAACATGTATTTTGTTGTCGAAAATTTGACTGTCTTTGAAAAAATGTGTCTTTTTGGCTTGAAAGTTGAACTATTTGGTTGAAAGTTCAACTATTATGTTGAAAATTCCGTTTTTTTTTTGCTTGAATGTTGAAGTATTTGATTGTTAATGCATCTTTCTGGTTAAAAATTATTTTTGCTGTTGTTGAGGATTTATCTTTTTGGGGTTTTGACCCAAAGTTGAATACTCTTTAATTCAAAATTTGACCATTTACAATAATTTTATTTAAAGGAATTGATTTCCCCATTATTCCCTTAGTTTTGTGAAAAAACACCCTACTTCCCTTGTTTTAAGAGAACTTTGGGCTACGTTACTTTTTTTGGGGGGAGGGGCAGGCAAATAGCCAATAATTAAAAACGTTCTTTATGGACGGCCCCTTACCTAAAATTCTAAAAGTTGCATCCTTTAAAGCAACTACTTATTTCTGAGTTAAATTTGACAAAAAAACGAAATTTAAAAATAAATTATCATTAATTAAAAGAAAATAATTTCTTTTCCGAAAAAAAATGTTGATATATGTACGTCACAAGTGGTACAGTAGTATATATATTATATAATCTCAAGTAAAAATTATAATTGGGCCCTAATCAACGGCACTGCCAATATTGAGAACTGGTCGTTATCGCGAGGCGTGTTACGCGAACACGTTTTTTTGTGGGCTCTTGCTGATATTTTTATCTTTAATTACTTTTGTCACTGAATCAGTCTCCTTCATATTTTGATTACTGATAATGTCATACAAGATGCCACAACAAATTTTACTTTTTTCAGGTGTTGAAATAAAATTGTAACCCTCATTACATTTAATCAAGTTTACAAAATTGAAAGGAATGGGGAGGAAGGCACTCAATGATAGCATGGAAAAGATTTATTTTCGTCAAAAAGTGTCGTACATGTTACATATCAATGGACGAGAGAAAAACCGATGAACTATCGAATAACGTGTATATTCACCTAAAATTGGCTGGTATCGATTATTGATAATAAATTCCATAATATCACAATAACATCATTCATTCTTCTTCGGATCTCATACCCCCGAAGACGGGCGAGTTCACTCGATTGTTTAGCAAAAGGGATCGTTTGACGTTCTCTCTATACCCGCCTTCGTACGCTCTTAAATATAAATTCTTAATTAAAATTTGATTATCCAGCTCAGATGGCGAGAGAAATCTCTTCGCTCGACTTTGCTGCTGTGCTTCCAACCCCGTCCACAAAAACTCTCCTAAGTTTGATTGGCGCCCCGTGGACAGTAAATTACCACTCCCATCAACGGAAACATCTCGAATTCGTCTGTTCCGATGCTTTGGCATTTCACCTTTACTCTCGGCTATTGGTATCTCGTTATTTAGTGAAGATTCACTGCTGTTTGATAAAATTGATAAAATCGTCGTTTCATCTGTTCCCTGGGTCGAAGGCGTTGTTACAGTCGTGACCTCTTCTGTGACCTTGGACGAGTTGATTTTATTTTCTATGATATGTTTGAAGAAAGTGTAAATCTCGCCGATCGTAAAGGAAGTTCCATTCCGGACGGTCATCTTGTTAATATTCATTTTCTTGATCAGTTCCTCCGTCATATTATGAGTTTCCAGCATCGATAACTTCTCGTTCACGTAGTCGTTAATGAACTCGTAAAAGCCTTTGTACGTGCTCGACACCTTGTGCTTCTTCTTATCCTTCTTCTTCCCTTTCTCAACTCGAGTCTGATTTCTCCTTCTAGACTCCTTTCGTGACTGCTTCTCATACCATCGTAAGGTCTTGTTATAGAACCTGACAATCCTCTCGAACTCCCTCTTCAACTTTGTAAACTCTCGTTGATTCCTGACCTCAAAACTATCACGATTTTTCGCAGT
Organism: Andricus curvator; assembly: GCA_932195095.1. NCBI lineage: Eukaryota > Metazoa > Arthropoda > Insecta > Hymenoptera > Cynipidae > Andricus > Andricus curvator. Next base: position 235,132 of record CAKNYM010052936.1, on the reverse strand, counting down.
TGAGTTCCTCCTGGGTTCAGACAAATCAACATGAAAGAAGTTTTTGCTGATAACATTCAGAAGATCATGCATTGTCACATTTGTGTTGTTATCTGCATGTTTGGTATCAATTCTTTGTAGTTTGCGATAAACAACCTTGAGGAAGTCGACCATCTTCTCGTCCCTCGATCGTGATCGTCCACCGTGGGAAGTTCGATTTTTGAGGGTGTTGTGAAGTGTTAGGTTGGTTTGAACTTCGTGGGTAGAATTATTTGAGGTCGTGAGGTTCTTCTTCATTTCTAGGTGGATTAGTTTCTTGCCCACTTTTCGGAAGAAGTCGATGAACTTTTTGTAAGCTGCGATTACTGTTTGGTTCCTTCCTTCTTCGTGGATTGATCTTCTTCTTCTGTTCCATCGAATTCTGGGATGTTGACCTAAGGAGCAGATTGGAAGCTCTCTTGGGCTCCAGTTTCCACTGATGCAAGTAGCTCCTGGGGGACCCTCACTCAGGTAGTAGCCCTTGTCGCAGTCGTACATTATTTGCTTGTTGTTCACGACCTTCTTCACGTAGGGTCTGTAAACAGATTGATAAAGAGCTTGCTAAAAGTTATTTTAGAAGGTAACATGGACTGGAGAACTTGGCTTGGAGCATAAAAGAATCAACAAGTTTAGAAAACATGGTTTGGTGAACTGGATTTGGAGACCATAGGTACAAGAAGATTTTCTATCAAATTAATAAATTAAAGATTATCAAAATTAACTATACCTGTAATCATAAACTCCCATGTTTCCAACAAGAAGAACTTTTCCATTCTTGACGAAACCAGGGAATGGGCAGTAGACTTCAATGCAAGATGGAATGTCCCCAGTCCAGTTTCCAAAACTGCACTCTACTGAAAAGGACTGATTAAAAGGACCACCTCCAAGCAGCTCAAATCCATCCTTGCATTTGAAGACAGCTTTCATGCCATGCTCAGTTTTGGGAGCAATGACCATTCCATTTTTTGGTTGTTTTGGCATTTGCTTGCATCTAGCTGGTGAACAAGAAGGTACTATCGACCAAGTACCATTATTGCAGACAACTGGTGTACTATTTGCTGCAAATTCATAATATTGAACACATTCAACCAATAATCTTTCACCATGCTCCACAACTGTTACATTGTTGATATGGTCTCGATCATGACTTGCGACTGATACATGACCATTGCCTATCTGTGGTACCACGCATGGGGCAAGACACTGAGGAATTGGATATCGCCATTTTCCATCTATTTGACAAACTGATGAGGTATTCCCTTCTAACTTCATGTGGTCATTGCAACGGAAAATTATACTTGCACCCAATCCAGTTCCTGCTCGAGAAAAACAGAAAAGAAGAAAATCTTTTGCAAATCTGTTCTAAATCTATTGTAAATTCAGTTTATTATATAAGAGTTTCTTGGTATAATGGAAATAGATGTTGAATTTGAAAGGAAGCATCATCGATTGTTTGTTCACAGATGATTTGAAACGGGATTAAATCATTATCAGCCTAAAGAAGACGATGAAGTCCGATGCGATGTGAAAAGGCCAAAAGGGAATATGAGATGATGCAAAGAACAAAGGAAATTCAGCGAGCGAAGAATATATGCAAAAAAGGCTATCGGTCTGCTCTTGAAATACCTGCTTCGATGTTCTCGATCCAGCCGTTGTAAAGGGTTCCCGGCGATCCACAGTTGATCTCTTTGCACGTCGGCGTTTGTCCTGTCCATCTTCTGTCGGCGCCGCATCGCCTCGTCGCTGCTCCTACTATGGTATAACCATATTTGCACTCGTACGAGACTATGGAGTTGTATCCGAAGGATGTGTAAACGGCGTTACCGTGGCGTGGATTCTCAGGAGCTGGACACTGCACTTGCGCGACCTAGGAATTGATATTGTTTTTCTGTAATTTTAGATTAAATCCTAAACAGTTTTTAAAATTAAAAAAAGGGGTTAAAACGACTCAAGCAACCGTTTGCAAATCACATATTGTTTTTTTTGGGCAGGTTAGATTTGTTTAAAAAATTCTAGATGTCACCGTTTTTATTTCATTTGAAAGTTCTCGTTTAAAAATGAAGCTTATTCCATTCTAAAGCTGTAAATCTTCATTTTTTTACATATCTTGAAGATTTCTAATAGCATTTCACAATTATGATCAATTTAAGTTTTAGGAAAAAAAAGAACGTGATTTTTAAAATTCACCGCACTTCTTGTCATTCATTAATTAGTCATAAACTTAATCAGGTAGGAAGAGATTTCACGAACAAATGAGTTACTTTTCAAGATTTTTACTTAGAAAATTTATACTTTTGCGATAATAATAGTTTAAGGATGCAATGCAGTTATCTCACACTCAGAGAAATGTTCTCTTGTTGCAAAAGGATGTTTTCTGACGTAAATGGAATTTCCTCTTGAATTTAAGGTTAAGAGGATTTTGATTTGTCTCAACAGGAATCCTTTGGCACAAAAATTTTCCTGAAGCTACTAACTTCACCTAATTTTTCAGTCAAATAATTATATTTGTGTCAAAATTATATTCACGTCGTTCAAAACAAAACAGGAAAGTGGACGATGCTTTTGTTTCGAAACAAATTTTTCTCTGAGTTCAAGTTAAAAACTTAGCATCGTTGAAAACAATTCATAAAATCGATTAAAATATTTCCATTGTTAATTGTAACTAATTTTGAAAGGGATCTGAAGATAAAATTTAGAAAAAAAGATTGCAGGTTAAAATTGTTGATTTTAAAATATTTATTTAGGGTTTTATGTTTTCACTTTATTTGTAGTTAAAAGCTGTATTTCTTATTTAATACTAATGTGATAGTGCTCATTTTATTCCTTGAAACATTCTCTACAAATCTGTTGGTACTTTGCCGCTTGAAAACTTTTATTTAGGAACAATATTATTGATAAAAATAACAATCGTATAATTGATGAATAACTTTTCTTTGATAAAAATGTACTAAAAACATTTGCAAATAATTTTTTCAACGATTAATTGAGACCTACATCATTAGGATTAGATAATAATTGCAACCTTTGCCTAAAGAGAAAGCTAAATTATAAAACTATAAATATGTATTGTAAAATAAACAATTATAACCTGAAATTTTTTTCTAAAGTTCACCTTCAGTTATTTTACAACATTGGATACAATTAACAATGCTCTTTTTGAACCTTAAATAACTGTGGTACATCCTTAAGAATCATCGTAGAAATCAATTCATTTTGATCAGTTGATTATTTGTTAATTAATTACTAAATTATTCCTAGAATAATTAGGTTATATTTACAATGTTTTAAATTAAGAATAAGTTCATAAAAATGGTTTATAGTGATAAAAATTGTGTTTATATGACAAATTTACAAATATTTAAAAAATTTTGAATTAGGTACTAACTATTCGAGATATATGTAGAACTTATAAAATTAGAAATTTTTCGATTCTGAAAAGTTGTCCGTTAAAAGTTTTCGTATTTGAATAACTTGAAAGATTTGGATTTTGAACAAGTCAATTAGATTTTTTTTTAATATTCACGATTTTTAAGAATTTTTCCAATTAGAATTGTTTAATTCCTAATGCTTTAAATTTTGAATTTCTTATTCTTCAGGCTTCAAACAACAAAGTATGCAGTTTTCTAATCTTTAAATCGTACCTTTCACAATATCGAAAGAGTACAAATATTTTCCAACTTGAAAACACACACATCTTATATTGTTTAATTTTTGGTAATTTTTGAATGAATAAAATTGTTAAATTTCCAATAATAAAATTCTGAATACATTTAATTTGAAATTGCTTTTTTTCTACAGAGTGAAGCGACGGAAAAAGTTGTTTACATTTTTAAAAGCTTTATTTTTAAATAACTGAAAACGAAAAATTTTGAAGGCCAAATTCTTCAATACTTTAAAAGGCTTTCAGATTATTATTTTATGAAGATAACTATTTAAAATGTTGCATTCTTAAAGGCTTCCAATTTCTAATGTTTGAATTCAGGGAGGGGGGCACTTTAAATTTGAAACTATGATTAAAACATCAAATTTATTAATTCAAACATTTTCAAATTTAATTGGAAGGTTTAATTTAAATGTTTGATTTGTTATAAAGTAATCAAATTTGGAATGATGTTTAGAACTCCTCAGCTTGTTATTGAAACTTGATCAATTTTGGAAACATATATAAAGAGGAGGAGGCTAAGATTAGTGTATATGAATGAAAACATGATCTAATTTGTAAACGGTCCTTTAATCAATCATACAGGTCCATCAAGCTAGCACCTCCACAATCGAAATTCCCAAATTTTTTTGTATCAAAATTTTGGGCTTTTTTTGGGCTGTATTGCCGATTTTTGGGCTCACCTACTTTTTTTGAAAATTCAAATTTGGTGTGGAGGTGCTGGCTTGAGTCAAGCCAGCACCTCCAGTACATACAAATTTGAAAAAATTAAAAATTAAAGACGGCAGAATTTTGGGCTTTTTTGGGCTCTTGAACGCGCCAACAACCAATTTCCAAAAACTACCCCTGCCAGAAATAAAACTACCCCCTATATAAAAACTCAAACTAGGAAGAAAAAAAGTACACCACAATTTTGGGCTTATTTTGGGCTCTCAAATGCATGGAAAAAAAATCACAAAACCACCCCCTATGTGCAAGAAAACCACCCTCTAAGTCGAAAATAAAATCTGAAAAAAATAAAGTGCATCAAATCAGAGAATGGAGTCTCTGATTTTTGGGCTCTTCAAAAATACCAACGCCGATTTTTGGGCTTCAACCCTTAACGTTCAAAAGCAACCCCTTGACACGACGCAGATATGACTTGGTCAAAAAATAATCTTTTTTAGAATTTCACAGGGTGAATAGAGTCTCTGATTTTTGGGCTCCTCAAAAATACCAACGCCGATTTTTGGGCTCCAGCCCTTAACGTTCAAAAGCAACCCCTTGACACGACGCAGATATGACTTTGCCAAAAAAGAATCTTTTTTAGAATTTCACAGTGCGAATAGAGTCTCTGATTTTTGGGCTCTTCAAGAATACCAACGCCGATTTTTGGGCTTCAACCCTTAACGTTCAAAAGCAAGCCCTTGACACGACGCAGATATGACTTTGTCAAAAAAGAATCTTTTTTAGAATTTCACAGTGCGAATAGAGTCTCTGATTTTTGGGCTCTTCAAAAATACCAACGCCGATTTTTGGGCTGCAACCCTTAACGTTCGAAAGCAACCCCTTGACACGACGCAGATATGACTTTGTCAAAAAAGAATCTTTTTTAGAATTTCACAGTGTGAATGGAGTCTCTGATTTTTGGGCTCTTCAAAAATACCAACGCCGATTTTTGGGCTTCTACCCTTAACGTTCAAAAGCAACCCCTTGACACGACGGAGATATGACTTTGTAAAAAAATAATCTTTTTTAGAGTTTCACAGTGCGAATAGAGTCTCTGATTTTTGGGCTCTTCAAAAATACCAACACCGATTTTGGGCTGCAACCCTTAACGTTCAAAAGCAACCCCTAGACACAACGCAGATATAACTTGGTCAAAAAATAATCTCTTTCAGAATATTACTGTGTAGTGTCGCTAATTTTTACGCTCCTCAAAAATAGCAACACCGTCAGAGAGTTACCTTTTTTAGAAATTTACTTTGTAAATGTTTCAGACTCAGAATTTTATAGGGTGAATAGAGTCTTTGATTTTGGGGCTCCTTGAAAGTTAAAATTCAAATTCATAGATAGGCGTTTGATTTTTTAGACGTAGGGGTGTTTTTTTCAAACAAAAAATCAAGCATTTGTGAGCCAAAGAAAAGCCCAACACTACTTTCTATTTTGTTTTTTCCATGTTTGAGTTTTTACTTAGGGGTTGTTTTTTGGTACATAGGGTGGTTTTGCACAATTTTGTTTGGTGCATTCGAGAGCCCAATATGAGTCAAAAATTATGATGCACTTTATTTTTTTCAGATTTTACTTTCGACAAGAGGGTGGTTTTTTGCACATAGGGGGTGGTTTTTTGAATTTTTTTCCGTGCATTTGAGAGCCCAAAATAAGCCAAAAATTGTGGTGTACTTTTTTTCTTCCTAGTTTGAGTTTTTATATAGGGGGTAGTTTTATTTCCGGCAGGGGTAGTTTTTGGAAATTGGTTGTTGGCGCGTTCAAGAGCCCAAAAAAAGCCCAAAATTCTGTCGTCTTTAATTTTTATTTTTTTCAAATTTTTATGTAGTGGAGGTGCTGGCTTGACTCAAGCCAGCACCTCCACACCAAATTTGAATTTTCAAAAAAAGTAGTGGAGCCCAAAAATCGGCAATACAGCCCAAAAAAAGCCCAAAAAAAAGCCCAAAATTCTGATACAAAAAAATTTGGGAATTTCGATTGTGGAGGTGCTAGCTTGATGGACCTCAATCATACCTCTTTTGTATGAGAACGAAATACCTCTTAAGAAAATATTTTTACGAAATTCAATTCTAAAATAAATGATCTATTTAAATATTAATTATAATTATGTCTAATTTCTTCTAACCTGAACACATTGTGGTAATTCTTTTGGAGTCCAATTTCCGTCGGCCATACATATTTTCTCAGCACGGCCAACCAATTCGTATGTGTCAGCGCAATGATACGAAACGCGACAGTCGTACGAGTAGCATTCGCCTCAAATTAAGAAAAATACACCCTATTTATCATTGATGATAACTTTATGTAAGATTTTTAACACTTAATGCAAAATTTTATAATTTCGTTTGTTGAAGATTTATATTTTATAGGGGATTTATATTTAATGAGGCATATATCAAAATTTTATATTTGCATAAAGCTTTTACCAATATGTATCATAATTCGCATAAATTGGCTATTAGATTTTACTATGCTTTTAGGAAACGGTTTAGAAGGATATTGAATCGTAAAAGGGACGAACTGAATTCTAATAGATACGGGAATATTGAATTTATATGGCAAAGATAAATTGAATTTTAAATCTCCCAGAGGCTTTAGCTTTGCTGCCTCTTTATGGCAATTTATCGATTTATGTATAATTTCAATATCAATTTTTCTATTTTTCTACTTTTTTAATTAAATATTTTTAATTAAAAGGGATCGTCTGAATGATTAAATATTCCTTTTTGTGCGGAAATATTTAAAATGATAATTTTCGAATATGAAATATTACCATTCGAAGTAAAAAACTTGGGTTTAAAAACAAGGAGAGTGGAAGTTTCAATTAAAGAGGACGTCTTCTATTCTTCACTGACAGATAGAAAAAGAATAATCCAACTTGAATTATTTTCTCGTCTTTTTCAAACATTTTTTAAAAACACAAAGCAAGAAAATCAATTAAAAATATCGAATATCATTATTATAAATGTTTGCCTACAAAAAACTCAACTCAATTCTTCAACGGGAGCAAATATTATACATACATTTAATCAATTCTTCATAGTTAAAAAAATTTGAAGACGAAAATAAGCTATAAAATTATGCTCTATACATAAAACTCGGAAACGACTGGAGGGTCGTTTCTTATGAAAATGAATTTCCGGGTGGAAAGAAGCTTGCTGGAGCCAATAAATTCATAAGGCTTGCAAACTGATATTCATGGAAGGAAACTTTTAAAAGTTCAGGATATTCATGAGCCATTAGAGTATAAAATTCATGGAAATTTAGGGTAATATTCTGATTAGGGTGATCCAAAAGTTCAAGAAATATGTAAATTTCTCAATTTTATATTCTATACAAAAAACGTAGATATTTTGAACCTATTTTATTTATAGTAATGAAATCATAAAGAATGTAATTTGTAAGCAATATAACAATAAACGATCCTTTTTAAATTAGAAATATTTGATTGTATATAGGTTATCTCTATAAAATGTAGCATTCGCGAACATTATTTCATACGCCGTTTCAGCTTATGTTCTTTTTTTATTAATGTAATAAAAAATTACATTGTGTATATAAAAAGAAATAAAAGCAGTCTATATAGGCATGGCTTGGATGGCTATAAATATCTGTTAGAGGGGTGATATATAAAAAGGATGCACCTATATGATAAAAAAAAATGTAATTTATAAACCGGAATAGAAAACATCTCTTGATAAAAATGCTGAAACAAATTACTGCACGAATTTTCACTTTTGAAATATGAGGCTTGCAAATACACTCTGTTAGTTGAGGATAAAGCGACCAAACATGATGAATCGATTTTTTGACGAAAATGATTTATGCCTTGGTTTATCATTGTCATGTCTCAAGGAATATGATTATTGATACCTGGTTCACAAAAAAATTCTATCCTATCAGAATCCCGCTCTAAAAATGTTGTGCCCTTCAAAATATGTAAATGAAAACTCAAGCATTTTATACTGAAGTATTCAGTAGACTATAAAAACTTCATAACTTCAAGCTAATAGGTTCAATCATTCAATAATATTGAATAACCACTTTTTTTATCGTTTGTCTCTTTAAATAACAGCATTTGTATGATTATTGAAGAATCATCTCGAATATATTTATCATGTTTTGTTCGCTTACTCCTCAGTTCTGCAACAAATCTTGCAAAAAATATTTAAAAATTTCAATGTTTGCAAGCTATAGTCTATAGAATTTGTATAACTATTATTATCAAAATTTATTGAAGACGCAAATACCAACTGAATAAATAAAATGATACATCCACCTTCTATGTAAAAATTCTTTCGAACCTAAAAATAGACTTATCACTACAAATGAAAAATTGAAATCTTACCAGCATGCCATCCATTAGCGATATCAGCAGGAGGCCCACAACTCTGAGGTTCACATGCGATATCAGGCCCGAACCAGCTAGCGGCTCCATCCATCATGAGACACTTGGCTTTAGGAAACCCAGTGGTGACATATCCATGATCACAAAAATATTGGACCATGCTATCCAGATCAAACGAAGTTTGTTCCGGCAGTGCATTATGCCTCGTATTTTTAATTTTCGGAGGTTCCAAGCAAAAACTCTTCGACTCTTTCTTACAAGACGGTGTGCTTCCACTCCAGCGACCATCAGCTCTGCATGTCCTCTCCAACAACCCCACAGAATAAAGATCAGCGTCACAAGTATAGTGAGCTTTATCTCCAAAAAGTTTTCCAGAGAATCTCATCAATCCATGCTCAATCTGATCCAAATCCGGACATTCCCTATCCGGTTTAATACAAGACATTCCACAAATTCCATCACATCTGCACTTCTTCTTTTTACTCTTACAATCCTCATCAGTAGAACACTTTCTTAAACACTTTTGGCCCTGCATCTCAGCCTGCTCTTCATCTCTTGGACACAAAGCTGATGGCGAGTTTCTTGGATTCTTGTAGATCCTACCATCATCATCAACTTCAGGTCTGGATCTGTAGTTCTCATCATCATCGTCATCATCTTCCCAGTCATCATCATCTTCATCTTCATCTTCTTCCACAATCGTCTGCTGCTGAAGTTTTGATTCTGAAGACAGAATCATGGAGCATAGCACCAGGAAACTTAACGAAAGGATGACCCTCGGTCTCATCTCGATTTTCTATCTCGAACACGGTCCGTAGAATCTAATGCTCACATGATCCGGAATGGTCCAGGATGTCCCATGGTCAATTCCGCAAAGCAGATGGTGCTTAAAACTTGTGGAGCTTCATTTTATCAATATACTCCTAGCCCAGTGGTTTGTTCTCGGAGGACGTTTTCGCGATGATCGATGGGAATCGCTGGTCCTTCCCGTCCGGATTACGGTTTTTGCGCGAACTGCGACCCGAAGCTGCTGGGAATTCAGGAATCCTGGCGCACGCCGCTTCGCGCATTCGAGCTGTTCAATACGTCCCTTAACTTGCGCAGCATCCAGTAGATGGCGGAGATACATGCTACATTATAAAGCTACACAATAAAAATAAAGGGATCTCGTCGCTTCCCGCTGAACGTGTATTACGTTCGTGTAATTCCAGCCGGTGAATATTATGAGTTGCACACAGAGTAAAAGATACTTTGTAGAGGATAAGGAAAGAAATATGAGCAGAGTGGATGATTTGAGAAATTGTTAAGGAAATACTACTCGCTTCCAATCTGGCTTTCGAAAAGTAGAATTAGTTTTGTTTCCTTTTGTAATGCAGTTTGTAAATTTATTTCAGAGGTATTCTTATTATTTTTAATGAGAAATGATATTATGATTACTTTTATTGTAGTGCTAGGATAGTTGCTTGTATAAGGAACACTTAAATTTGTACAATTTTCTCGAATTGACATTTGATCTAATGTAAGCCAAACTAGAGTTAGGGCAAATAAATTGCAGGTCAAATAACGATTTCATTAAGAACCAGTTGTCAAGCGATATTTAAGAAAATAACGATATAATTGAAAAAATTAGGTCAAACGAAAACCCAGGCAAATTAAAGTAAATTTGAGAAATTCAACAAATTGAAAGATTAATTAACATTCAGGAAATATTAGTTCAAAGAAATGAAAGTCAGGTCAAACGTTAATATGAGTAAGAAAAATACAGCGCAAATTGTAATTCATACAAATATAAATGCTGAATTCAGCCAAATAGAAATTTGTTTTCATAACACATATTTTTGATTGCAGACCATTTCAACGCCTCTGAAGCAGGGCTAAAGTTCTACTTTTCAGTCCCTAGGGAGTGAAAAGTGACGTCAGAGGTGATCAGTTAATCGCGTTGATAGATTGTTTGACAGATTCGACCAATTCCAAGCGATAAGTTACTATGAATTAACTATAAATTACCATAATATGCCATAAATTACCGATAATTTCCGGAAATGTTGGTATTTTTGTAATACTCCGAATTTCCGTAAATTTAAAAAGTTTCTCAAATCTACCAAATTTACACAGTTTACAACATTTTTCAAATTTCTTAAATTTACCCAATTTACAATGTTCACCAAATTTTTGAATTTCGAAAATTTACCAAATTTATTAAATTTACAAAATTTAATAAATTCACGAAGTTTACTAAATTTATCACATTAACAAGCGATTATTCGATAGCGTTGACAGATTATTTGACAGATTGGACCAAATCCAACCGATGAGTTACCATAAATTACCGATAATTTACCATAATTTACCATAAATTAACAAAAATTTTCTGAAATTTTGGTAATTTTTGGATACTCTGTTTTGACTAAAATTTACCAAATTTCTAAAATTTCTAAGATTTTAAATATTTCTAAAATCTACAAAATTTACAAAACTTGCAAAATTGACAAAATATGAAAAACTTACACAGTTGAAAAAATTTGTAACATTCCTAAAATTGACAAAATTGACAAAATTTCTAAACTTTACAAAATTTGGAAACGCTTAGTTTATAGCGTTGACAGATTGTTTGGCAGATTAGACCAACACCAAGCGATAAGTTACCATTAATTACCGATAAATTACAATAATTTACCATTAATTACCATAATTGACAATAAATTACTCTCAGTTTTAAAAAATTTGGGTAATTTTTCGATACTCTGAATTTCCGTTAATTTCTAAAATTTACTACATTTTTAAAATTCACTAAATTTCTAAAGTTTCTAAAGTTTCTAAAATTTACAAAAAATTATGAAATATAATAATATTGTTCACTTTATATATATTTTTAAATTTACGGAATTTACTAAATTTATGGAATATACATACGATTAATTGTTAGCCTTCTAGATTATTTGACTGATTGGACCAACTGCAATCGATAAGTTACCACAAATTACAGAAAATTTCCGCTAATCTTTGTAATTTTTGAATTTCTAAAATTACCTTGTTTTACCAAATTTCTCAATTTTGCCAAACTTATCAAATTTACAGAATTTCTAAAAATTACAATATTTCTAAAATTTTGATAATTTATGAATTTATCAAAATTTTCTCAAATTTTGGACATTTTCAAAATGTTTGTTAATTTATAAATTTACCACAAGTACATATTAAAATAATTTTTTTTCGAAATTCTTCCAAATGAGCAGAAATCATTCCTACGTTACAAAAAACGTATGAAATCATGCAGTTGTTATAAAAAATATAGTCTGCGCCAAGGAGGATAATGTATACTATTAATCGATAATATTCGGGAAAATAGAAACTATAATCAATGACAATTAGGAAAATGAAAGCTAAGCGAAAATAATATCAAAAACAAAATTGATTCTTTATTATTTTTATCTGTGTAAGTTTCTTCCGAGACAAAGTCTCGTATATTAAATAACTCAAAACTTATTTATCTACATAAATCCACTCGCCTTTATTCCTCCATATTTCAAGCCACCTCCGCTTCTCTTTTCCCTTTTACCCTTTCCAAGAAAAAGTAGTTCCGTATCCCAGCCACGAAAGCTGGGAGACTTTTTTTCTTTCTATCTGTTTGATAACTTGTACCCAACTTCTAACCAATCTTTCCGCAATATTTACTGTGATGTTAGAAAAGTTATGATTAAACGATATAAAAGAGAGTGATTACTGTTCCAAAGGAAATCTACTTCGTAGGAAAGTACTTTTTAACAGTTAATTAAATTAGAGAATTAGTATAATTTCAATTTTTCATAAATTGTAAATTATCTTAATTAAGTTGTTGAGAAAATAGAGAAGTAATTCTCTCAGTTTCGGAACTTTAAACGTCGCAAGAGAATTTGCGTCACAGAGGACCCTTGAGTTTACGATTCTCTTTGAGCTTCTACGGAACTTTTCAAAGCACTTGATAATCCTTCTAAAAGTAGTTTTTTCAGGTTGAGTGGAATTTAATCAAATTCACAAAATTTCTGATGAGTAATTAAATAAGGAGATGTTAGGAATTATAAATCATTAAAATGTATTGAAGATCAGTAAAAAATTTTGATTGTAACAATATTTGGTTGTAATTAATAATCTAGGGTTTTTATTGAAATAAATTATATCTCTATTTAAATTTGACGGTAACACGGCAATAAAAGTCATGCATTGTTTTCTTTCATTTAAAGTTCTATACATTAGATCAAATGCTGCAAGAAAGACGATGCATTTCCGGTCCATTCAACGCTGATGTATTTGATCGAATAATAAAGCGGATGATCTTTTGCTTTACCAATTGAAGGGCAATACAGAAAAAACTGCTTGAGGACGTTTTATCCGATTTCCGATAGTCAATACTTCAATTTCTAGGTTGAGAATACTTCTTGTAATTGAGAAACAAAAAGAGAACAATGAAGAAATCTGCTACAGAAAAAGAGTTTCTCTTAAAAGAGAATTTTTATATTCGAGTAATTATTTATTGTTTAAAGATATTTATAGAATAGATTTCTAGTATATTAAAATTCAGTTAAGACAGTAATAATATAAATTGAAAATGAATATGAAATTTAGATGAGACTTCAACATTTTTAGGGTTTTGCAACCCAGGGCAGAAACCCTTATAGTTTCGGTCGGGTGTCTGTTAGGGTGGGCCGAAAAAACTCAAAATAATTAAATTCATTGGTTTGAAATTAATCAGATTCATTGGCCCTGAAAAGTTTCTTTGTGATATTACGAACAAATTAAGAAAAAATTTAAACGTTTGTCACTATTGGACAGGTTGATTGACAATTTTCAAATTTTTTATGTATGAATATGTATGAATAAAAATTTGTTCTTAATTTTTGTTTTGGGTAAAGTTCATGGAAGTGAATAACCATTAATGGAAAAAATTAATAAAAATTTTTTTTTTCGAAAAATAATATTTAAAAAAATCACGAGAAAATCCATTTTGTTAAATTGAATCTGAAGTACTTTTGTTAATTTTGTTTCTAAAGTTATTCAGAAGAAAATAGATTTCATTTCGACCTTAAATAAAATATTATTTGTTATTACCGAGAAAAAGACTTGAAAAAAGTTTCTGTGAAGCAAAATAATTATTTTAGGATTAGAGTTAATTGTTATAAATAAATTATACTAACAAATACTTGAATGAGGAGCTCAATGAAGAAAATAATTTTTTTGTTAACCAAAAGTGCTGTAATACATTACAGAAATATCACACACAACAATTTATCACATTACTTTTGTCATATAGACATTTTAATAAACTACGGGGAAAAATTAGTTAGCTTATGCCTAGAAAAGGGCCTATTTAT
>CAKNYM010052936.1:75866-216049 GCA_932195095.1 Andricus curvator | reverse complement strand
AAGGGAAATGGCTTAATGGTATAATAATAATAATAATAATAATAGTAAATTCTTTCATCTTTTTCGTATGTATATATTCTTTTTTTCCACTTAAATAGTTCCACGTATATTTTAAAATGATTAATAATCACAGACATTGATAAATATTAAATATTTCTTATTGGTAAGCATTAAAATTATAAAAAAATTCCGAAATTAGTCACTTTCAAATAGAAAAAATTCCTTTTTCTACTAAACAATATTTTAGGCCACTGAATTGAAATATTCCAAAAAATATATATCAAAAACTCTAAATTCTTATTGTTATTAACTAATTATTAAATATATATTTATTCTAAATTTTTTTATATTTCAGCATTGTTTTTGTCATAAAGCCAGTTGAGAGTATGTTTCACAGTGATTAATCTCCACAGAAAATTCAAAAAATCAAACTCTTCTTATTTTTAATGACATAAATTATGAACCAATTCCAAAACTAGTAACTTTCATGAAGACAACATTATTTTTTCTACTATATCATATCATACACACTGGAACGATAATTTTCTATCAATACATAATGTGTCTTTCATTTTTCATTGTTATTGTTACTAACAAATTGTTAAATAAATATTCTACTGTAAATATTTTTCAAAGAAATGAATTATTTTTTGTAGTATAAAATTACGATTCATTATGGAGTAAACTTAACAATGAATTATTTAAAATTATAAAAATACTATTTTTAATAAGTAGTTATTTATACGCGAGTACTAAAAGTGCCTAATTTTTACATTTTTTCATAATTTATGTTATTAACGATAAGAAGAATCAATTGCATATAATGTTCTCTGATTATTAATTACTTTAAAACATATTTTTAATTGATTTTATAAGAAAAAAATGTTTACATATTCAAGAAATGCAAAAATGAATAAGTACTCAATAATGTTTAATAATAAGAAGAATTAAGGGCCAAAGATACATTTTTTTAACGGAATATTACTATTCGGTTGTCTATTTTTTAGTAGAAAAAAAAAGTTCTATATGACAGTAACTAATTTTAAAATTTGATATAACTTTTATTAATGCAATAAGAAGTATTTAATATTTAAAAACTGTGTGATCAATAATCAATTGAAATCTTATTGAAAAATTTTTTTATGAGAAAAAAAATCTTTTCCTATGCAAAAATGGTAATAATCAATACGTAATTAATAAGTAGTTATTAAAAATAACAACTGAGAATCAATGACATATTTTCTTAATAGAATTTCTATATGATTTCACTAATTTTGAAATTTATTTATCATTTGTATTATTTAAAACAAGAAATATCCAATATTCATAAATGTATGTGATTACCAATCAAATGAAAACATATTTGTAATTTCTTTATGAAAAAAAATCTTTACAGATGCAAAAAATTTGAAATTGAATCTGTATTTAATAATCGGTTAATAAAAATGACAATTAAGAGTCAGTGACAAATTTTTTATAAATTTTTTATTTTTAACAATGAGAAATATTTAGTATTCATAAATGTGTGTGGTTATAAATATATTTTAAACATATTTAGACTGGTTTGATAAGAAAAACAATATATTTCTACGAAAAAGATGACAATTTTTTTCTTTCGTTCAATAAAATGTTTATAACAATAGTATGTATACCATTAAGCCATTTCCCTTTCAGGGTAGGCGTGACACTACCCGATTCGGGTAGTGTTTCTAGGTGGATAGTTTTCTTGGGCTCACCACACCCACGATGTGCCAACAGCACTCAGTATTCTTGAATGGTCACCCATCCAAGTACTAACCGCGTCCAACGCTGCTTAACTTCAGTGATCTGACGAGAACTGGATTTTTCAGCGTGGTATGGCCGTTATAACAATAGTAATTGTCAATATTTGGTAATAACTAGTTGTGAGTATTATTTTTGTAAGGTACTTGAGTATTAATAATTAACACACAATTTCTTCTGCTGTTGAGCTCTTTATCCAAGTATTTGTTCATATAATTTAATTATAACAATTAACTCTAATAATAAATGAATTATTCATATTCCTCAAGTATATCTGCATTGATTTAATTGCACAGAAACTTTATTCACGGCTTTTCCTCAGCGATACAAAATAATATTCTTGAAATGTTTTATTTTTCCAGTTTATTTACTTATACAATAAAGAACATTGGTAGTAAATATCCACCTAGAAACACTACCCGAATCGGGTAGTGAGGCAATGAACTTTCGAGTTCGAACTGCTAATCAATGTATGTATGTATACAATAAAGAACGTAAGAATTAATTTTCATGAAAAATTCATAGAAGTTATTCTGTTAATAATTGTAAGCTCTAGCCGATTTGAAAAAGTAAATTCCTCATTTTGACCAATGCACTGTGCGTCCTTTCCATGGACATATATTCCTATGTCCATGGTCCGTCCGTCGTACTTTTTCCGATAGGGAAAGTGTGAAGAGGGGTAATAGGGATATTAGGGGAAGTAGGGAAACTGATGGTGAGTGAAGGCGAGTAAGGGAAGCAAGGAGAGTGGTAGTAGGGGGAGTGTAGAGCGGAAAAGGACGAGGAAGTAAGGGAATGGAAGTGATGGGTCGGAATTTAAAGGACGGTAGGGGAAATAGGTGAAAAGAGGGGGAGTAGGCGAGTAAACGAATGGGAGAGGGAAATTTAAACGACTTAATGAACGTCTCAAAAGGCTGCGGAATTCTTTTTTGTAGGCTTTCCGCGCCTACATTGACTAACATTTAGAAATTATACATTCAAAATAAATTCTGTTTTGAATTTTTGAAATCACAGTTTGATAGCTTCATTGATGTATACTCAAATCCCTAATTAAGAACCCTCACTATATGCTATTCCTAGAAGTGCTGGCCTCGCGTGGCCTGGAAATGTGTATATGTCATTTTGTATTAATATGTTGATGATATCTAATATTTTCAGTAGTAGAATTCTTTTTTGAATTTCGATTATATTGCCCGACCGTATTCACAAGCCTAATGGGATTGGATTCGAAAACTTTATGTTCAAGTAGGGGAAGTGAGGGGAAGTCAGAGTTGGTCTAGCAGGGGAAAGTGAGGGGCGAGGACGTAGGGGTAGTAAGGGAAAGACGGATAAGTGAGGTTGAGTGAGGGGAGAGGCATCAAGGGAAGTGGAGAGAGGGGAAGTAGAGGATGGTTAAGAGGGGAAAGTGGAGGGAGCGGGAGGACGGGAAAATGAGGGTGAGAAGGGAAGGGAAATGACGGTGGAGGAGTAGTTGTAGGGGAAGTGAGAGAAGGGAAAGCAGACAAAAGGAGGGGCAATAGTAGAGGTGAAGTATTCTTAACGAGGGGTAATATGAGAAGCCGAGATTTGAACGACAAGATGGATGGGATTGGATACGGAAACTTCCGCTGTTGAGTAGGGGAAGTCTTGGTTGGGTAATTGAGAAGTGTGGATGTAGGGAAAATTGAGGTGTGAGGATGTGGAAGTAGTAGAGAAGGGACGAGAAAGTGAGGGTGAGTGAGGTTGAGTAGGGGAATGGAAGTGGTGGGAGGGTGAGCCAAGTGAGGCAAGTGAGGAAAGGGGATGTAAAGGATGTAGAAGTGGGGGAAGTAAAGGTGAGTGAGGGTGAGATGGAAAGGGAAGTGCTGGGACTGTTGGGAGGGAAGTTAGAGTAGGGGAAGTGATGGGAGGGGAATTATGCAAACGGAGGGAAAGTAGGCTGAAGGTGGGGTAAATTGTGGGAAAAGAAGGAGACGAATAGAGGAGGAGGAGATATAAAATCTTAATTAACGTCTCAAAAGGCTACGAAACTTTTATTTGTAGACGCGCGGCACCTACTCTCACTAATTTTTATAAATTATACCTTAAAAATATGATCCTAGTTTGAATTTATGGAATCACAATTTGATAGTTTCACTGATATTAGACGTTATATTTTTATTATTCTGTTGATTATATTTAATATTTTTAATCCAATTAAATCTAATTGTCAGTTGTACAATTCTATTTGGTATTTCACTTATATTTCCCGACCGTATTCGCAAACCGAATGGGATTGGATTCGAAAACTTTTGTGTTCGAGTTCAATAGCAATTTTCTTTATCAAACATAACCCGCTAGTAATTCTTTCACGTACAACCACTTCGTTACACTCATTTGGGGTCGGTGCCGCATGTATCGACTGTGGCACAATATCGCGCTATCAAGCAATTTCGATCCAATTTCGCTGCACGACCACAATCCAAGCATGCCTTTAGTATGATTACCGATTACCCCATTTAATTTCTTATTTTTAAACTAATCTAAACACATTTCTTATTGTAACGAGCACATCAAAATGATTTTAAAAAACAGATACATTTAATAAAACAGAAGAGAAAATAATTTCATTCTAGTTTTGGATTTAAAAGAATATCAATATTCAAAAAGTAATCTTAAATTACAAATCCTCAGAAAATCCTCTTGATGATTTACATATTTATCAATATTATAAGAGCAAGTATTCATATTTGAAATATTTTTGAAATAATACTTTCTTTAAGATGTCGAATGTTCTCAAAAATGAAAATTATCAGAATGTAAATATTTTGTACACATTCACTGTAATTTGTTGGCAAATTTTTTTAAGCCAATTTAGGAATGTTCAAAGTCTCGGAATAAAAGTTCTTCATTTTTAAACACTTTCAATTCAAACTATTGTATTCTGCCGATTATTTTAATTTATAATACCTCTTGTGAATTTTCTTTAGAATAAACCATGATTAAATCACCATTTACAACTGTTTAATTATTCAGTCGAGTTAATCCAAATAATAAAAAGCCAATGGCGCCTTCTTCGATTAATACCTAGAAACTATTGTTTTCGAAAAACCCGTGTTTACTGTTTATGATTGGTTGGAGATGTCATACTATTCTGTTTTTTTTTTCTTAAAGAAAAATTATAAACTTCAAGACTCTTGGTTTCTTTCCTGGTTATTATTGTGAATTTTTCATGTTTTGTAAACAAACAAACAAATACTATGAATACGTCTTACAGATAAATTTCTCAGGAAATTATATCCTATTGTTTAATTTTCAGAATAGTTTTATCGTAAATCCAATTATTGAAAGTACTTAACGCCATTTTTGGTTGATGGCTCGATACTATTGTTGTCGGAAAACCCGTGTTTATGATTGCATAAAAAATAAATGAAATGGTTGAAAATGTGAAGTCTGAAAACCCTGAAAACTTTAGATTTATGAAAATTGTGAAGTTATCTAAATAATATATTCAATAATTCATTAGTAATAATCAATGGAACATCTCTCTCGCTCTTTGAAATTTCATGTTTTCCGTTCAAGTAACATAACATACAATCCAAGTATCCAAACTTAGTTGAAATACTGTTTTTTAACTACAATATTGAAAAACAGAGAATTGTATATTTTTTCAATCATATAGAAGGTCTAATTTTTGAAAATTGTATTTTGTGACCTTCGCTTATAGCTGTCAAGAATGTTTTTCGAGAACTCGATTGATATTAGCGATGAAGAATTTTCAATTTTCATTGATTTTAAAAAATTAGAAATTTTTCAACTCAAAAACTTTTGGATAATAATTTGCAAAGGCCAAACAGATATTTTTGAATGTTTTAAGTAGATATCTGAAAAGACACTTTTCTTCTCTGCTAATTCTATATGTATATTTGTACACAAATAAGATTTTTATTTATTAAATGGAAACTTTGGTTCTAAATCAAACCTCAGCCTAGACTAACAGATATTAGAAGTTGAGAAAAGATACTTTTGCGGTTGAATTGATGTTCATACGTATACATTTCATTTACAATCTTTTATTCGTAAGAATTAGAAATTTGTTATGTTTTTTAATTGACCTGAAAAAAAAAGTATAGAAGAAAAACTTTTGAAAATGTAATATTTTATGATATTCACGAACTAGTCTTCTCACTTCTTATAGCTTTTTTAAAA
Organism: Andricus curvator; assembly: GCA_932195095.1. Classification (NCBI taxonomy): domain Eukaryota; kingdom Metazoa; phylum Arthropoda; class Insecta; order Hymenoptera; family Cynipidae; genus Andricus; species Andricus curvator. Next base: position 210,100 of record CAKNYM010052936.1, on the reverse strand, counting down.
AATAAAAAGTTTCAGGTCGAAAAATTTAAATAGTAATTTTTAGAGGTCGAAAGATGTGAAAAATTTTTTATGTTGGAAATGTCACATGCATCTGGAAAAGTAGGTAAAAGCTTTCATAAATAAAAATAGAGAAGGACAGTGAATCTTTCAATTGGTCAAGTTATCCCCACTTTTCGATATACAATGTATTATTTTTACAAAGTCGGTCGACTCTAAATCAATTTAACTTTCAACCAAGCAGTGATATTTTTAACCAAAACGGATTAATTTTCAATGAAGAAGATTAATTTTCTACCAAGAAAAAGAGAATTTTCTACAAAATACATGAATATAGGAAAAACCAAAATAGATCAATTCTTAATTTTAAATATTAATTTTCAACCAAAAATGGATTAGTTACATTTTCAGTAGTGAAAATTAATTCTCAGCCAAGAAAAAAATTTTTTTTAGCGAAGTAGTTTAATTTTCAACCAAAGAGATGAATTTTCAACTTAAATGATGAATCTTAAAATAAATGAATTTTCAAGAAAAGAGTTCATAATTTAACCACAGACTTGAATTTTCATCTTAAAAAGACTAATTTCCAACCAAATAGTTGAATTTTAAACAGAATTTTACACAGAAAATAGAATGGTTAAATTTCTAGTAAGAAAAATTAATTTTTGAGCAAAAATGAAAAGGCATTTTCAACAAGATTGTTAAATTTTCAACCAAAGAGATGAATCATTAACCAAAATAATGAATTTTTAACAAAGCAGTTCAACTATAAACTCAGTACTTGAATTTCTGACAATAAAATATGACTTTTTAACAAAATTGTAGCATTTTCAACAAAATAATAGAAGTTTTAATTAAATAGTTGAATTTTAAACCAAACGAAATGAATTCCAAAACAAAAATATAACGGTAGACTATTCCACAAAAATGAATTAACTTTTAACCAAGAATAGTTGAATAATCTTATTGGGTTCTATTATTTCAGTTCAAATTTAAGCTAGAAAACGAGAAAAAGAAAATGTTTCTTAAAAACAGGTTATATAAAGTTACATTTATATTTTTTTTTCAAATAGGAGTGGGGTCAGCTTCGGTATTACATGAAATCTGGGAGAAGGGAAAATATCACTAAGAATATCGTCACGTAATATGCCGGCGCTCCCTTATGAATAAAGTAACATAAAGTGAAAAAATCTTACGTATGAAATGGTTTCAACCACGTACCCCCCACGTAAGACAGCATAGAAAAATCGTTGACCTACCTCCCCCCCCCCTCTCTACACACACACACACGCACACCTAAAAGATTTTACGTAATTTATGCACGGGCCCTAGTAAAAATACAAAACAAATACAAATTAATAAGAATTTCAATAATAGGCAGAAAATATAAATTTACCTCATACATTTTGTTCCCGCATTTTACCTTCTACAGGCAAATATGCTAACGACCTTTGACGACAAATCGTACACAGGCTACCAGTTTCATTGGCTGCACCGGTGTATTCAATTTGCGGCATGCAGTCTGCAGATTTGCATGATAAAGCCGCATTTCGCGATGGCTCCTGAAAAATTTGCGGGGGCTCCTGTGGGCGGGAGTCGAAAGATCAATTTTCATCGAACAAAGTCGTCGAGATCCTGGCTTGTTAGTAGCACTCTGATAATCCACGATTCCTAAGTTGGTATCGTCGTTAGGGTAAGCCTCGTCCGCCATTGTCTGCATAACGATTGTAATCAATCGGTGTGGTTTAAAGCCCCAACTTCCTTGCATGCAATTGTCGCATTTCTTTCCTGGATTAATTTAACGACCTTGCTCCAACCTTCAATTTCTTTATTGCAATTTATTATTCACATAAGTTTTAAGACTATCAAAAAAGATTTGTTATAATAAGACATGTTATACAAGGTATACAGAAATCATATGCAACGATAACTTAACATTAATTGAACCTAAATTACAAAATATAAATAATGTTTGACAGTCGCGTGGCCAGGATTTCACAAAGGGAGATATTTGAAAGGCTGACCAGAAAGTACGTTACTACTTACAGGGAAAAATTAGGATAATTTAGGACACCAAATTTATAAATGTCATAGTTAACATTCTTGCGGCAAAAATTGCTTTAAAATCATAAAAATTCTACGTTACCCACATTCATTTAACTTTCCTAACATATTTTCAATTATCCATTAATTAAGACCATATTAGAGCCATTCGGTTCTACATAAGGGGCCAGCCATATTCCACGTAGACTGTTCTGGGGGTGGGGGAGGGGTTCTCACTAAAATCTACGTGGACGCATGTTCTCCTGCACCTGTGGATGTATTTCACGGAAAAACATGAGAATATAGAAAAATTTCACTATTTTTTCTTTAGATTTTATTCCCTGTATCATTAGGCTTTTGTTTTCCAGAAAAACAGAATTTTCAGCCAATTCACCGCTCCTTTTGGCTTCTTTGCTTTTGAATACCACGAATATCCAAATTTTCATAAAATATAGAATGAGTCCACGCCACTGATGTTTGAAGTGAAAAGTGGAGTGTAGTTGTTCAAAAAATACCCAAAAATAGCGCGCCAAAAATATTTTTTAATAAAAAAATAAATATTATAAACATTTTTTACCCATCCCCTTCTTTGTCACAGATCATCACACAAGACTGGAACTCACCACTCTTAAAATGAACCAGTGGAATTTCACTGGTTGAAACAGCCAGAAATGTTTCATTGACTGTCATTAGAAGTTCGTTGGTTCACTCAGTGGAATTTTGTCACTGGTTCAGTCAGTGAGGTTAGGCATGACACTTTTCATTCATTACTTTTGTGCTAACCTTTGCAAAACGCAAGAAGCCAGGGGCCATCCCCAATTTCGAGCGAAATATGTTGTATCCCCTGCTTACTGCAGCCAGGCCCCAAATATTTCTAACACATAAACTAGTACATCATAAAGTTCGTTTTAACTCGAGAAATGCAAAAAGACCTGATCGACGACACGCGTGCAGCAGATGGCTGTAGGTTCATGTCTTAGCCGCGTGGAGCGCTATGCCACTGTTTGAATGTATCATTTGGCGTCACTGGTGTATACAGTAACGCTGTTTTAATTGAGTCACCTACTGGTTCACCCAGTGAAAGTTCTAAAATCACTGGTTCATCAGTGATAGTTCAAAATACCGCTTCAACCAGTGACACGGCAATGTGACGCAACGTGACGCAGTTATCTAGTTAGTCCGTTAGCGTTTATCGCTTTTTAGATGTTAGGTTTTTTTTAGGTTTTTTAGGCTTAGCGCTTTATCGCTATGCTACTGTTTTTTCACGCATGAGTGACCGAGGACGTCCTCCCCTTTCGGCCCGCGGCATAAGTTCGCGGAAAACACAAATCCAGTTTACTGAAATCTGGGTTCGAGTGTGGTAGTCTTTTTAATTAGAAAGAATTAACTTTCAACGAAAAATAGGTGGACAATCTTATTGGGTTCTATTAATTGCGAAAAAACGAGAAAAAGTGGTAATTATCAGAAAAAAGGTGAAAAAAGAGGAATTTTTGGAAAATGGTGAAGAGGGGAACAGGGGAAAGAGTGTTGAGTCTGTATTTAGATGCTTAACTTGTAAAATAAAATCACTAATTCTCATTTTTTCAAGCATTACAGAAAATTGTTATTCACATTTGTATTTTCTATATGTGATGTTATGTGCAATTGTAGAATTTGTTTTCTTTTGACTGGAATTAAGCTTCCTTGCGGAATTTTAAGTTTAGGAAACTATATAGAAAATCAGCAACAGTTTGAAAAGAATCAGAGTACAAGGTTTTTGAGAATGAACTCCTCATTAACGTTCAGCGAGCGACCAAGTCGAGTAATTATGGAATCGAGTCTTGAGTTTCGTAACGAATAGAATTAAGAATATTTGAAGCAGTGTTGATGAGAGGGCGTTCCTTTTGTCTTGTTCTCTCTGCTCCAGACTCTAAAGTGCTGGTGTCAATTCACTTCAAAGGTTTAGTAAACGCCATTGAGTAAAGTGTACTTGTCCCGATGCGTTACTTGGTTCCAAACTTTGCTCATGTCAAAACTTCACATCGTTGACATCGCTTGAATAATATAATCAAATCTAAAGTCCCACCTCGTCAAATATAGTCTATGAAAGAAGATCAATTTTGGCTCCTAGCAAACAAAATTTACCGCAATAAATAAAGAGATGCAAAATAATATTGTACTCATGGTGGAATAGAGGTGTTAAAGAAAAGGAATTCCGAATTTCAGTTTGCATTTAGGATTCTTTTGTTCCTTTTGGGTTAAAATTGAACTTGTCACAGAAAAATCAATTTTTCTCGGAAACAGCAGATGAAACTTGAAATTATAAAGAATATAAAAGATGCGGCTTATTAAAATGAGTATTAAGAGTGGTAGTCTTATATCGAATTATAGAACAAAAGAGAAAACCTCATGAAAAATTGAAAAAACAGAAAATGTATAAGAATGAAGAACCCGAGTCCTTTTTTGTCACCATTTTCATCATACCTATGATTGCTTGCCGTTTGAAGTGATATTTCTAAGTATGCATAATCAAATAAAAAAAACATAAACAAAATATACTCATTTTAATGAGCCGCATCTTTTATATTTTATATCATTTTGCGTGAAGATCTGCCGTTTTTTATCAAATTAAATTCTTCTATGATAACAGACAAATTCGCGATGAGCGGCCTCTAAATACAGTAGATTCTCACAAAGCGCCCGATGCTCAGAACCAAGGTCCTCACCCACATATTTAAGCCACGCCCCCAGGGCTTGGCGGGAAATATCTCTGAGAGGCATTGGCGGATTATTTGAATGTCGTCTCGCGCACGCACATCTCATGCCACGCTCAAGGCGCTTACCAAATTCAGAGGTAATGGAAGGGAGAGGCACTGGGCAAAAAAGACGCTTGGTGGAGAAGGCACTTTGTGAGAATCATCTGTATTATCCGATTTATTTCTACTTTTACGTGGTTCATTTTTAACCAAAAAGATCAAAAATGCAATTTCAGATTCAGACTTTCTTTTTTTGAACACCCCTAAGATGTAATCTATAAAAGTGAAATATTGTAATTGTTCATATTCCGTTACGAGTGTCCAGTATCGAGCCTGAGGCGAGAATCCATTATTTTCTCTTCTACCTTGCATTGTCAATGATCGAATAAAATTCTAGGTGGAATCTTCGTGACTTGGCAAAATTATCTTCCTTGCTTGAAAGGGTTGACGAGAAGCCAGACAATTCCTCAATCAGGAATAATTCTTCTTAGCACGTCAGCTGCCAGATTAGAGGAGTTTTCGGTTCATGAGAAATTTAATCGAGACACGATTCAGCGAAGCTTTGAAATGGTTACGCTTTCAGCGACTTTCCAGAAATTCTGTGCATTCAAGATACGACCTAAAGTAAATGACATGATAGTGCAGCATTAATTTAGAGGCTGCGGAATAATTAAATATTTTTAGCCCATGTTAAATGCAAAAGAAACAATTTTATTTCCAGGAAACATATTTTACTATATCAAAAAATTGAATTTTTTATGAGAAGTGGACACCTCTTCTTGAATTAGACTTATAATGGTCAAAAATAACAAAAAAGATAGCAGATTTGAGGTTTTTCCTCACACAAAAAATCATGCGGTATTAATTTGATCATAAAGTTGGATCAAAGTAATTTGCATCAGAGGCATTAGTGGCATTGGTGGCATTAGTTCTCGCTAATGCAACCATTTTTTTCACTTTGCCTTTAAACATATTTTCAAACTTTATTGCTAGATTGTCCAAAATAACATATCTGCCATCTCGAAAATCGAAATTTCAATATTTTCAAGATTTTAAAAGATTTTAAGGGATTTGAAAGGATTTCAAAGATTTAAAGAAATTTGATTTGATTTCAGAAGATTTTGAAGTTTTTAAAATTTTTGAATAATTTTCAAGAGATATTACGAATTTCAAGATGATTTACAAGATTTTAATGTATTTCAAGGAATTTGGAGAAATTTTGCCAAACCTACGCGAATTTATAGGATCTCCAAGGACTTTAAAGATTTAAACATTTTTAATCGATTTTGAAGAATGTAAAAGATTTAAGGGTATTTTACAAGAGTCCAAAATTTTTTTTAAATTCCAGGGGATTTTAGGGAATGTAGAAAAATATCTTGAGAACTCAAGGGAGTAAATAAAATGGAATGAAAATTTGAAAGACTTCTAGGGATTTCTTGGGATTTTATGGTGTCCCAGAAGATTTCAGAGATTAAATCGTTTCTAAAGGAATTTCAAAAGATATTAAAAGTTTGGAGATGTTGTACCGGGATTATATATCTATATATACCAAATCCATTTCAAATTAGGCAGGGTTCTAAACTTGAAATCGCAGAATCTCTCGGGGTCGAAATATGTTGTTTTTAAGAGGAAAATAGTCGATACGTATGTTTTCGATTTTCAAACAAAAAATTCTAAAAAGTTATGCGTATTTGAATGTTATGCTCTGTTTTTCAAAATACTCGATTTTTTTCTATAAACCTCTATAACTTTGACCTAATTGACATATTTATTATTTTCTTTTAGATGCCAATTTTTTTGAACTTTTACTTTGTTAATGAAGATATATTGTAAGTTTGATGCTTGCTAAATAACTTTTGTAACCAGAAGAATTATGTTTTCTTACAATCGAAATATCTACTTTTTCTTGGAAACAATAACAGATACGAAAAAACGTTGAGATAAAAGTTTGCACATCTAAAAAAGTTCTATGAAAAATATCTCTTGTTCTTTTGCGATATCTTCCATAGTTTACAAGAAAAATTCACAAATTACATTTTTAGGAAAAAAAAATTCTCCCGGCTTCAAAAATGATTTAGCTCGCATGGGGTTGTCCAGAAAATATATTTTTTCATGTTTTCAAAATTTGAAGAAAAAAATAGAAAAGATTACGCATAATTTTTTAGAAAAATATTTTTTTGCAATTCGGAAAAATACGTATAGCCTAATTTCCTCTAAAAAACAAAATATTTCGTCCCCGCGAGATTCTGTGATTTCAAGTGTAAAACCCTGCCCGATTTGAAATGGAATCGGTATATAAATAATATAAATATATTCAATTCTTTAAAGAACAAAAAAATATATGGTGTATTTGAAAAGATTCCGACAAATTGCAAGAGATTTCGAAGAATTTTGTAGGATTATAGAATTTCAAAAAATTCCAAAGATTTTGAATATGTTAAGGAATTTGTATGGTAATTAGACAATTTCAGAGGATTTCAACATAATTTACGGATTTTTAATAGATTTTAGTGGATATCAGCGGATTTCAATGATTTCAAAAGAATGTTGAAGCTTTCAGGGTTTCTTAAAAGATTTTCAGAGATTTCAAGGGGCTTTATCAGATTTTATATAAGATTTTACGAGATTTTAGTGGATTCCAATGATTTCATCATTTTTGAAGGAAGTTTGAAAGATAATTAGAGACTTCAAGATGTTTTGTAGGATATTACTGGATTTTTGTTGCTAGGGATTCTACAAAATTAAAGTGATTTAATACATTTCAAGGGATTTGAAAGAATTTTATAGAGTTCAGGATATTTTACAAGATTCCAAGGAATTTAAAGAGATTCATAAAGTGTTAAGGGTTTTAAAAGAATTTCGTATAATTTCAGAAAATTTCAAAGGAATTTAAAAATCTATCCAAGATATCAGTGGTACTTAAATGATTTTAAGGAATTCCAACAGATTTTTAAGAGAACTTTAGGAAATAAATGTTCAAAAGTTTTAGTGTTTTTCCGTTTGCGCTTTCAAATGTTCTTCAGTAGAAATTACAATTACTAAACCTGCAAGAATATACTGTAAAGATAGGAAATGCGAAAAATGCAAGGCCCGAAAATAAAAAAGCAACTCTTATTAGAAGACTGGATATTTAAAGCAACTGCTGACTCTTCCAAGTTAATTGTCGTCGTAATTAGCACAATAACCATAAAGTAATAACAAACTCAAACGACTTTCCTAACAACTTTCATAAAACATGAATTGTAAATTGCAAGACTTGTCCATTTTGAATACTAACCAGCATAAATTCGGCCATAAATTCACATTAATAAATGTCAGATTGTGAATTTTACAGGAAGAAATTTGCTTAAATATCCTGTTATTCTGGCTCTCTGCAGAAGAGGGTCTAACTAAATAAAATGACTAGAAGATGCAACTGCATTCCATCTCTTTTCCTGTCTTCCATTCGTCTTGAGACTTTTGAATCTAAGATTATGTTAAGTATGCTCTGTAGGTGCAGATCGTCTGTTAAATGGCAATTACTGGTTGTACTCCGCGTACTTGAACGTCCACTTTAAAGATACGAGTCGGGGGGCTCTCAAAGAGACGTGGCACCCACATCGTCACCTACGTCTCGCGTCTCTTTGTTCAGTCTTTTAATGCCTTTTATTGCACAGATGCACCTAGTGCATCCTTTCACGAGTCGGTTCTTTTACGGCGAGCCGCCTGCATCCAATTCAGAGCCAATTGAATTCACAGATCCATCCATTACGAGCGTCCGGAAAGGATTACGAATTGTACGCGGGGCGTGCTGCATCTGCATCGTTTGGTGGTACCTGCAAATGCAAGTCGAGATGCAAGATCCGATGCACGTGTGGGAGATCGAAAAAAAGATAATTGGCGAAACAAAAATCTCTCACGAGCCGAGGGAGGGCCTGCATAAATGTCGCCGAATTTAAATCGCAGTAGAATTTTTCAAGTCTAAAGGGTGAATATTAGGGTTGGTTGACAAGAAGACATTTCAGATATCAAAAAAAGTCTAGGAATGAAATTGTTCATCTTTGGACTCTCTTAAAGTACAGTTCAAAGTAGATCGATAGCTTTGCAAATTATATTTAATTTTTGTTGAGCCTCTGTGCGGCAAATACGTAATTTTCCCACATCCCACTTTCCACTTCCCACTTTTCACCTGTCATTTTCTTAACATTCATGTCATATTTCACAACTTGAATTTTCAAGTGTCAATCAACGGTAACTTGTGGCGTGAATTTAAAAAAATTATACAGGTCAACAGCCATACCACGCTGAAAAAACCAGTTCTCGTCAGATCACTGAAGTTAAGCAGCGTTGGGCGCGGTTAGTACTTGGATGGGTGACCATTCGAGAAAACTGAGTGCTCTTGGCACATCGTGGGTGTGGTGAGCCTACACTTGTAGTTATTTACTACAAGAAACTAACCTAGAAACACTACTCGAATCGGGTAGTGTCACGCCTACCCTGAAAGGGAAATGGCTTAATGGTATACATACAGGTGAAAAGTAGGAGGTGGAAAGTGGGATGTGGTATATGTGGGAAAGTTATGTAATCATCCCCCAGGTTACATTCTGGCATTCAAAAAGCTTTAAACGGAATTGAGAAGCCCTCATCAAATAAGATGGCAATATACTAAATTAAACCAAGAATTGGCCATTTTAATTGCTGAAGTCTTTTGAATTTTTTTAGGCTTTTCAAACAAGTTTTTCCATTCAACCTTTGGGTTTATTGTCTTATTTCTGTTTTTATTTTAATACAAAAACTCAAATTCAATTATTTTTATTATGTTTATGTATTATATTCATTAGTTGAAGAAACCAGAAATGAGCTTGCTTCCCCAAATAAACTATGCAAATATAAACTTAACGGTCAAATTGCTGAAATCGAGGGACATAATTTTAGAGCCAATATTGGTCTTCCCGAGTAAAAAAAGTCCCGCTGAAGTAATAGGTGTGAAAAAAATCACTACTTAAGTACCACATTTTTAAAACAATTTTTAAATGTCTAATTAGAAACAAAAGTGCCAGAAAAGTTGCACTTAATTTTTTTTTTATTTTATGCAAGCAAATCTTGCAAATTTCCATGACATTTCTGTAAGTGCTGATGGGATTCATTTCCCAAAAAACTACTGATGAAATCGGGCTTTAGTACCAAAAAAAGTTCAAAATATGTCGTGTTTCCTAAATAATTCATGGGACAAATGTACTAGAAAAGTTATTTTTTCTAAAAATTTTACAAGGGCTGAATCGACTTTTGTAGAAAAAAGTATTGAAAACGTCACACTGAATTTTAATTTTTCGCAGCACTTTTCATGAAAAAAGTACCAAAAATCTCCTACTCATTTTTTGTTTATTTTGAAGCTCTAAATAATGTATGTGACAAAAGTACTAGAAGAGATACATTTTTTTTTAGAAATTTTTTACAAATCCTGGTGGGATTTTTGTATGACGAAAGTATTAAAAACGTCACTCTTAAATTTTATTTTTTGTTCTGAGCAGAACTTTACTGGACAAAAGTACCAGAAAAGTCTCACTTAATATTTTTTTTATTTTTGCAAGCCCTAAATAATGTATGGGACAATTGTACTAGAAAAATTCCATTAAATTTCCACAAGTGCTGACGGGATTTATTTATCAAAAAACCTACTACTGAAATAGGACTAAAGTACCAAAAAAAGGTCAAAATATGTCCCGTTTCATGAGGACTGTATTAGAACAAAAATACCGAAAAATTCGTACTCATTTCATTTTTTAAATCCTAACTAATTTATGGGACAAAAATACTAGAAAAGTTTTTTTTTTTAATTTTTACAAGTGCTGATGGGACTTTTGTAGGACAAAAGTATCGAAAACGTAACCTTTTTTTTATTTTGAGCAAGACTGTTTCAGGATGAAAATACCAGAAAATTAGCACAAAATACTAGAAAAGTAAAAAATAAGAAATCATTAAGAACTTGTAAGATTAAAAATATATATATAAGTGGGACTTTTTCCCGGCACCTTTGTCCTAATAATGTCCTGCTCAAAAAATAATTAAGTGAGACTTTTCTAGTACTTTTGTTCTAAAAAGGAACTTGTAAAAAGGGAAATATTTTGAACTGTTTTGGTACTTTAGTCTTATTTTAGCAGCACTTTCTTGAGACATAAATGCCATTAACCCTTCTAAAAATTTCGAAAAAATAAAGTGGAGCCTTTTCTAATACTTTTGTCCAAAAAAGTCATGCTCAAAATAAAATAATAAGAATTTAGTGGGACTATTTGGATACTTTTGTCCTAGAAAAGTCCCGTCAGCACTCATAAAATTTTCTAAAAACATTTTGAAAAACTTTTCTAGTACTCTTGTCACTATTTGAATTTTTTTTAATTTCAAGAAAAGTTGGTAGTGAAGTACCTAATGATTTATCTCATACTTAGCACTTTAGCGGAACCTCAAGCGGAACCTTATCCTGGATCTCAATTGGATCTCAATGGGACATTTTTTTACTCGGGGTTGTTTAAATCAAACGAAATACAGATTTTCTTGAAAAAACATAATTCTGGTTCAATTAACGTGAAGTGCATACTGTGCTTTATGACCTTATCTTGTAGCGCCATAGTTTCTAGGCATAAAAAGCATCGAAAAATCTGGATCCGGACAAGGCGACTCCATTAACCCTTAAATGACACACCTCCAAATAATCACGTAGATGACACAGGGGGGCCGTTGGACCCCAGCTCGGAAAACATGCAATAATTCTGAAAGTTATTAACATTTCGATCTGAAACTTTTTTTCCATATATTTCAAACCTCTCTTTATTGTAATAATGCCTCATAGTTGCAGGATTTTCATTTGTTAATGGCGAAAAAAATTATTGAAAAAAACAATTTATCGATTTTTCATGAAACCTTGAAAAAGGTCTGGGGTCTTTTGGACCCCCAGTGTCATTTAAGGGTTAAAAATCTAACATTCAAACTTCAATTACTGTTGATATAGAGTATTAATTTATTTAAAAGCACTTTAACAGTATACTTTACACTACAATAGATGCCTTAAAACGAAAATTTCTTTTCAATATACTAACATTACTTACATATCTTGGAGGGACACAAAAGTGAAAGGTTCGAGACATATGTCATATACATCGTATTTCTCCATGAAAAACAGTTTTTCAAATAAAAATCAATAAATACACTCTGTCTTATTTATTCGTTTCTGCAGTATATCACAATTAAAAAAGTAAATATTAACCATTTTATCCACTCGTAAAAAAAGCCCTACTACAGTTCAATATACAAGCCATATCAAAATCTTTGGTCCGTCCACTTTTTAGCTTTATATTTATATACCGCATTACATACGATGACATGAGTAAACTGGACCAATTTAACTCTTAATCTTTTCGAACTTCTTGCAGCCTTGTCCCTCCGGTGAAATATTTCGATTAAAATGTTGTCAGATATGTGATCGATAAACCTGAAGCATATTTGGTGAAACTTTCTAGGTTGTTTTTGATAAGAAGATTGTGTGTTTTCCATTGAATCTGTCTCATGAAATTGGATCACTCCGCAAGGAGATTATAGTAATTAAATGACAAGCATGAAAAGCGAATACATATGTGACACACGGGGCGTCAGTACAGATGCAATTAAGTTGTCGACCAGACCGCTTTCACGCTTCTTTATTCAGGTGTAAACTTTTTGCAGGCGGATTCAATTTTCTCGTAACCGTATTTTATTCACCTCATTACATTATAAGTAGTTTTCTGTCCTGCATTATAATTTCATGCGCCATCTTTTATCAATTTTAATAAGACATAGTGCGCTTCAACCAATCATAGGTGTGACGAAAATGTCAACAAAATCTGGCTACGGTTCTTCATTTGTATGCATTTTAGACTTTCAAAAATGAAAACACAAACATCGCAGCTGATCGTATTCCCGAAATATTTTCAAATCAAAGTTTCAGTTTTTTAATTATATTAATTATGGCCACCATGCACGTACAATGATCATTATTCGAATAAAAATGACACATATATGCATCTAGAACTCAAGAATAGCTTAAACACTGTCGACTGAGTATGGTAAAATGTAAAAAGCAGTTTAAAAACTGCTTTTTTTACCGTCGTATGTGATCTAGAATATTTTGAATACATTACTCCACAAATGGACTCAATACTTTAATATGGAAAATGAAGGTCCAAGTAACATTTGACCACTTACCACTCACCATGCACTTACTGTTAACAATGCGTAAAAGTTTAAAGTCTGAAACAGACTTCAAGAGAATGTTGTTGAGATTAATCAATTTGAACAAAAGATCAATATTTCCACATGTTTTTCTATTTAAGGTACTGTGCACACCTAGGAACACTGGTCAACTTTCTTTTTCACTAGTGCTACCACCTTCTTGGAGAACCGTCATGTAGATTTTCAAAAAATCCTGACCAACATCAACCATTATTTTAATGACGTAATTGCCGATTGCAATAGGTTCTAATAGTTTCTAAGGATCTGCCTAATTAACAGGTCCGTTTTTTTAGCGTCGCCTTTTCTGTGTCAAATTCAAAAATGCTATTATCATGAACATCTTGTAGTGTTGATGCTATTTCAGAAACATGTTCCATATAATATTCAGGTGCAGACTTTTTACCCGTATTACGCATCAGAAAGTTTGCCATTTTTCATCTTATTCGATGACGCTCCTGTATTGACTTGCAGAGTATCCAAACAGATCTGAATCGATTTTATTGAATCGTCAATTACTTTTTCAGATTTTTACTGCTGTGTGATTTTTGAAGCACCATGAAGTCCATTATAGTTTCATCAATATGGATAGAAACTTGAGGTTTGTGATTTCTGCCTTTCTACACTTTTATATGTTTTTTTAAATCTTCCTGTCAGCATATATAATATTTAAACTTTATAATATAGTATTTTCAGTTTTTGAAATCTAAAAGGTATACAAATGCAGTACCATAGACAGATTTTGTTGCCATATTTATGATAGCTATGATTGGTAGAAGTGAACTGTAAAGAATACACAAGTAATTTGATCGACGGTTAAGGAAAATGATGTTATTCTGACACAGCAACGTTTAAAAACTTGTTTTGTCACTCCAGCTTGTAAAAGAAAGGATTATTCTTGTTGATGAAGGAAGGATCTTTTTAACATACAAAACACGTGTTGTACTTCGTATGAATTATACGCAATGGTTCCTATATAGGCGTGTGACGACTTTCATCAATTCCTTCGAAATAAACTTTTAGCATTCCACGTGTCACGAGTCGACGACACATAAAGGACGCCCGGTACGTGCAGCCTATAAATTCAGAAGCAATAAAGCGACGCCCCGTGACATAATTAGCGGTCATAATTCTCGCCTGCCTCAGGGTATTTGACATTCAATTAACGAACGACTAACCTAAACCACTATCAAGATTCGCGGCATGTGTGGCGACCACTTGACAAATGGTTTTTCAATTTCCTTTGCCAAAATATTCACTTTCACAATCTTGAATACAAAGTTTGAACATCGTTGAATTTTCAATTGTTACTGGTCAAAAATCGAGAATCAGTTGATTCAAAATTTTCTATAGAATACCCCTAAGGGGCCGTGCCAATTTTTCCATTATTCACGGTTTCATATTTTTATTTTCAATTCACTTTTCTTCTAGGTACCTACATCTACGAGGTTTGTTCGGAAAGTATCCAGAATTGTGCTCTCACTTTGTACCTAGTTGTACTATTGTGAAAAATAGGTCTTTATCATTTAGGATTTTAGGGGGACCTCTGTGACACCCCTTGCTTAGTGACACAGTCAGCGAATCCTTAGTCAAGTATTGTATGCAGTTGCGTAAACACCTAATCACGTACGCGTCGTATTTCAGAATGACGGATCGCACCGAAGAAAGAGCGTGCATTAAATTTAGCCAAAAACTTGGCCATTTATGTTCGGAAACCATCGTTATGATTCGAAAAGTATATGGTGATGAGTCTATGAGTGATCTGGGGATTCCAAGAACTATTGATTCAGGAATGTTTAGCCTGATTTGCCCAAAATTGGCGACTGGGTTCTCGAGCACGAAAACGCACCTACCCATTCATCGCAGCTTATTCTGCAATTTCTGGTGAAATACGACCTCACACAACTTCGGCAACCCCCTTACAGCGCTGACATAGCTTCCTGTGATTTTTTGCTGTTTTTAAGATTGAAGTATCTTCTGAAAGGAATACGATTTCAAAACAAGAATCAACTTTTACTTCTGGATATACTTTCGAGTTTCTCTCATTCTATTGAAAACGTAATGTATTCCCATTCTGCATGTTTTAAAAAAGATTA
The DNA here is from genome assembly GCA_932195095.1 of Andricus curvator. Taxonomy (NCBI): domain Eukaryota; kingdom Metazoa; phylum Arthropoda; class Insecta; order Hymenoptera; family Cynipidae; genus Andricus; species Andricus curvator. The sequence continues at coordinate 194,991 of CAKNYM010052936.1, read as the reverse complement.
CAATTTAGAAGTATTTTAATTTTGAAACTAATTTTGAACATCTGGCCTTGGGAAGTGATACTGGAAGATATTGAAAGGAAAGTAACTAATCACAAATAAGTGGTGCGTCATTTCAAATAAACGGCTGCATATCAAGAAGCCAGTCACCTCGTAAATGGCCCTTCCGGTCTCGAGTTCCGCATCATTGTCTCATTAATTAGCCATTCAGAACTACTTCCTATATACCACGCGTGCGCGGATGTGACGTCCGACAAGGCACGTGGTCGACGGCCGATGACTGATAAAGAAGATGCCCGGCATGATAAATACTTGTTGCAGGTGGTGGGCACTTGCGAAAGCGGATTATGTGCTTTATAAGATGTATAAGAAGGATATTCTTAAAAAAATAAAATTCCAAATTAGAATTTCATTTTTCTGTACGCCTTGCCTTAAAAGGACGAAGAAACATTTATGAAAAGAGAATATTAAAGAGGAAGGAAAGAATAAAATAAAAAAACCAGAATGATTGATTAATACATTTGTTGTTCGATTTTTAATAAGAGACACTTCCAATTTCAAATCAGTTTATAATAATTTAAACTGAAAGTTGAGATATCATTAAGATCTTTAATTTGAAAGTGTACATCTGAAATGATGGAATTTTGAAACGATATAGAATCTGGAATTTTCGCATGTGAAAATACTATATTTCAAGCAGTTTCAGTACTAAATTATTCAATTTCGAATGCTTCAATTTAAAATTATCTCCTGTACAATCGGTTTCAATATAAGATTCTACAAATTTGAGCTTTTTAATATAAAAATATTTATATCTAAACGTTTCCACTAGGAATAAGTTTGAAATTTTCCTCAAATTCGCTACAACATGTCTTCAAAATTGACTTTCTGGAGTCACAACAAATTTGTCTAGCTTCTACATAGTAATGTTCATAGAGAATTCCAAATTTACAGCCTCCTAAGAACAACGAGGAATTTGGTAAAAAAATTTAAAAGTTAGGAGTAGGGTAAATACTTGAAATTTTCCTATGTTTGAATCAAATTCACTACAGCACGTTCAAAACTGACTTAATGACATCTTCACGAATTTTTCTAGCTTCTTAATGTGCAGTTACTTTTATAATATCTTCTTCATAGTTACTGTCATATACAATTTATCAGCATTCTGGGAACAATAGTTAATTTCTTATAAAATTTTAAAGTAAGGGTAAGCGTAAAAATTTAAATTTGTCCATGTTTGTCTCAAATTCGCTACAGCACCTTCTGAATGTACTTTATGACATCATTGCAAATTTTTTTAGCTTCTGCATAGCCACTTTCACAGAGTTCAAAATTTGCAGCCTCCTAGGAAAAACTGAAAAATTTTCAAAAAATGGTAATGTTAGGGGCTCCGAATTTACTATATATAGGACCTTCAAAATTCATTTCACTTCATCTATGAAGATTTTCCTAACTTTTCCAAACCGAGATTTAAAGATTAACAGCCTCTTAGGAAGAACAGAGAATTCTTTAGAAAGTTTGAAAGTTAGTGGTTGGGTAAAAATTTGAATTTTTCTTATGTCCCCCTTCCTATTTTTAAATACAAAATATAAATGGAATTTTATATAACCGTCAATCAAATAATGAATAGTGCGTTAGAACTATTTGATATTATTATAAGAATACTTTGAATTGAATTCTTTAAACATTTTTTGAGAATATTGATTTTCTAAAGAATTCCTATTTTTCCTAGTTGCCAAGAAGCTTCCCCCTTCTCTCATTTTTTTGTTGAAAAGTGAACTAAATTAATACAACCCAATTAGAAAATCCAACTGTTTTCCCTTGAAAGTTAATTTTTTTTGATTAAAAAGTCTACTTTTATATTTTTAGTTCGGAATTCAGCCCACCTGGTTAAAAATTCGATTATTTGAAAATTTAATTATTTTGTTGAAAATGCAATTTGTTGAAAATTCATATTTTTTATTAAAATTTCAACTGCTTGCTAGAAAGTTACACTATTTCGTTAAAAATTCAATTTTTTTGTTAAAGATTTATTTACTTGGTTGAAAATTTAACTATTTTGTCAAAAATTCGTTTCATTTTTGATTGAAAATTCTGTAGAATTTGTTAACGTCATTTCTTGAAAATTCCATTTCCTACAGATTAATCAGTTTAGTTGAACATTCATCTCTTTGGTCGAAATTTCATCTTTTTTTCTAAAAATTATTCTCATTTTTTTTTTAGAATGAGTCATCTTCACTGACAATGGAATTATTCCATTTTTGGTTGGAAAATGATCTTTTTCGTTTGAAAATTCATGTATTTTGTAAAAAATTCGGCTTTTTTGATAGAAAATAAATATTTGTGTTGAACATTCATCCTTTTTGGTTAAATAGGCAAATGGCTTAGTTGAAAATTAATATATTTTGGTTGAGGATTCAACCACTTTGTTAAAAATTTGACTTTTTTTATTGAATTCAACTGTTTTTTTATTAAAAATTAAAATATTTTTCTGATGAAATATTAATTATAACAAATATAAACGATAATGTATCGTTACGGATTTAAGTTTCATTTATTTATTGGAAAAGTGTCACATGTTACAAAACCTTTGTGATCTCTCCCCCCAGCCCAGAGTGTCACGTAATATGTGGCTTAGACTCTCCCTTTGTAATCAGTTTTTACTCAAATTTAAAATATAAAAAAGGATTTTAAAAATGGTTATATTTGTGATAAATGGAATTTGAAATAAATGAAGTATCATATATCGCCTCCGGTCGCTTTTAATCAATTTTCAAAAATACTTACAAAAAAATACAAAAGGTAAAAAATCCCTTCGAAAAATTGATTGTAAGACCACCTTCATAAAATCCTGCCTTTTTTTAGCACGATTATCATTTTTCGACTTTTCATTGAAGATGACATGTATTATGGAAGCTTTTCTCTTGGATAAATTTAGCAGAATTGAGGCGGATGTCGAAAAAAAGTGACTTCCTCTCTCGATTCTTTCATCGCGGCGGCCGTTAGAAACCCCGAAGCCCAAAAGGGATTTCTCGTGGGATCTATGCGCGAAATCATCCCGCGATGTGCACTCACACACCTGTGCAAGCTTAACCCGGCCAAATTACCTTCTCGTTAAATATCTCAAGCAATGCTTTACTCTCGCACGCCCCCATCGCTGTATTATGAGACGCGGCTGATTATCTTTGCCGTGTAGAAAGTAGAATTCGCGTGTGGTGGTGGACCTAACGATCTCGCCGCAATGCTTGCTCGCTTGGTTTTAAAAGCCTTGCCGTGTTCAAAACACGCCGCGTATCCATCACAATCTTCTCTCCCAAAGGCGATCGCTAAGCCATGACCGTGTTGGGAATATCCGTGAAAAATAAAGGAAAGGGCGCCCACTTCAAAACCACAAAAGGGAACTTAAACTCCCAAAAGTTCGAGAAGACTTAACCCTTTTGTTTCATCAATTATATAGAAATCCCATTACAAAAGCTTATAACTCTAAGGGGCCTTCCATAAACTACGTTACCAATTTTATGCTAATTTTGTCACTCCCCCCTCATTGAAGATCGAACTTTGCCCCCCGCCCACCGAAAGTAACGTATAGCCGTTATGGTAACGTAGCTAGCTTTATCAATGAATCAAGAATAATTAAAATTATTAAATAATCAGGCCTCACAGCCTAACATACTATCAGAACAGGGCAAATAGGGTGATTTTTGATGAATATAGGGGAATAGTAGGGGGATAAATTCATTTCATTAAAATTAATGTAGATACCATACATTGGATGCAATATGAAACGCTCGAAATTTCTAAGATTTCAGGTTGAAGTATATGTATATTGCATTTTCCGAGGCATTTTCAACAAAATTTGAATTTTCAAGCAAGGACCATGACTTCTCTATCATAAAAGATGAGTTTTCAGTCCAGAAGGACGAATTTTTAATCAAACAGGTAAATGTTCGAGCAAAAAATATTACTTCAAAAAAATAGTTGAATTGTCAACAAAATAAATAAACTTGTAACAAATTAGCTGAATTTTTAAACAAATAGTTAAATTGCAAACCTATAAAGATACATCTTTAACCACATAATCGAACTTTCAAATAAAAAAGATTAAATTTCAAACAAAGAGATGAATTTTCTACCAAATAGTGCAATTTTAAACTAATAAAGTATCAATTGTTAACCAGAAATTAAAATAGTTAAATGTATATTTAATTTTCAACAAAATAGTTGAATTTTCAAACAAAAAGTTCGTTTTCAACTAAGGAAGATGACTTTCCTATCATAAAAGATGAATTTTCAATCCAAAAGGACGAATTTTTAACCAAACAGGTAAATGTTCGACCAAAAATATTACTTAAACAAAATAGTTGATTTTTCAACAAAATAAGTAACTTTGTAACAAGACAGTTCAATTTTTAAACAATTAGTTGAATTTTTAACCTTTAAAGTTTAAAGATGAATTTTTAACCAAATAGTCGAATTTTCAAATACATACATACATTGATTAGCAGTTCGAACTCGAAAGTTCATTGTCTCACTACCCGATTCGGGTAGTGTTTCTAGGTGAATATTTACTACCAATGTCGACCCACCACACCCACGACGGGCCAACAGCACGCAGTATTCCTTGAACGGTCACCCATCCAAGTACTAACCGCGCCCAACAATGCTTAACTTCAGTGATCTTACGAGAACTGGTGTTTTCAGCGTGGTATCGCCATTTTAATCTAAAAAAGATTAAAATTCAACCAAAAAAAAAGAATTTTCCAAAAAATAGTTCAATTTTAAACTAATAGAGGATAAATTGTTAACCATGAATAGAATAGTTAAAATTTCTGATTAGACTAATGTAAGTTTCAACCAAATAATAGAATTTCCAACTAAAAGAGACGAATTCCGAACTAAAAATATAAAAGTAGATTAAAGAAAAAATTTCAACCAAAAATAGATGTATTTCCTTATTGGGTTATATTAGATCACTTCGCATTTAAGCGAAAAGCGAGAAAAAGGTGAAGCTTCTTAGAAACAGTGTGAAAAAGTAGAATTGTTTAAATAAAGCGAAAAAGAGGGAAATAGGGGAAACAGTGTTAAGTCTTAAATATGGAAGTGATTTTCAAAATAATTACTTTATTTTTTAACTTTACCGTTGCAGGGTCATCATTAGCAAAATTGGCAAACTTAGTTCAAATTTATTATCAGGAAACTTACTAAACGTTATCTAAGTTTGTAACGTTACTCACATTGACCCCCCAGCCCCCTTCATCACCTATTACCAACAATAGGTTTTGATGTGACCCCTCTCCCCCAACCCTGAAATTGGTAGCGTAGTTTGTGAAAAAATTTTAAAAGTTTCTCTACGACTTTTTCAAAATAAAATTGTTCATAGAAATTTTGATTATATTTTATAGGAGTTAGAATGAGATATAAGTCTTCCCTTATCATCCAATACCTATTTATACTGAGAAGTAAAATTATTTTTGATCACGATAAACAAAATTCATATTTTTAATTTCTATATCGACTACTCCATGCAATATGGATCCTTATTCTAAACAATAATAGAATAAAAATAATAATTATAAATAATAATCAGGTAAATCATGACTGTCGATTATTCATAACGGCTTGTTTTGAGTCAAACAGGTTTTCCACTACAAAAAAATTGAATAGTCACCTCTCGAGCATTAAGATCCCAACCCCTATACAATTAATTTGTATTTGGTACAAAAGACATTGTACCTATAAAACCTCCCATTCACTGAGACTGTACTAATATTATCATATTTACGATAAGGTTATTAAAACATAGAAGTTCAATTAGCAATAAGTAAAACAAGTCCCATTTAAGTAAAGAAAATAAATATGAATCTGGAAAAACAAAAGATATCTTATATCGGAGTCCACCTTGAGAAAACCACTCTGATTAAATCTGTTATTTCTCCAAGTTCTGTTGGTCCTATTTTCAGGTTTTAGGTTCTTGTTTTCCTAATCTAAGTTGCTTTTCAAATCTCAAGATTCAGCCCCCATATAATGATTGGGCAGGTCCAGATACAGTCGTCGAAACCGATAAAATCGTTCATTTGCGCGAAAGAGAATTTCCAGCAAGAGTCATTTGGTCCAGGCGCCAATCGAAGAAATGGACAGGGGATCATCAAATATTTATGAATACGGAGGTGGTTAACAGCCGCGCGTCATGCAATCGTGCAGATTGCATTGGAACCAAGCACCTGTATCCATTTAAGTGGAAGCTTTTAGCAACTCGACGATCGGCATATTGGATTTCGTTGAAGACTCAGTGACGTAACCCAAGGATCGAGTATTCGGTGCCTTTTAAAATTTTAAACATATTTTGGCATTTGATTGACGTCCCTTATTATGATACGAATGAAAGAACTTGTAATAAGTTATGAAAAACTTATTATTCCAGAATTGTCTCTCAAAATTAAAATTCCAATATGAGACTGTGTTATTTTACATATTTAAATTACAAAATTACTAGATTTTCTAGATATAATTGAAATTTCCAAAAACGATTGTTTCAGAAATTATTCTGAATAATTTCCAGCCTGAAACACAGAGCGTGATATCTAATCACTCTCGTAAGAAATTAGTTAAAGTAGGTGATATGTGCTTACAAAAAAAGGTCTGTAGCCTATTTAGTCGTTCATCAAGTCGTTCAAACCTCCACTAATAAAAACCTTTAGCAGCAGTCAACAAAAACCCTTCACAACGCTCAATAACATCCCCTGGCAAGGGTCAATATCGACACTTAGCAACACTATACAACTTCCTGGATTTGGATAATAAGCACCCTCAGCAAAGGTCAGTAAAAACCCTCAACAACGGTCGACAATATCCTATACAAAATGGTAACTAATAAACGCATAGCAACGGCCACTAACATAATCTAGCAACGGTAAATATAACTGCCTAGCAACGGTCAATAAACACCCTTAGCAACAGGCAATAATAGCCTCTCAAAAACGGTAAATACGAATCCTCCGCAGCGATTAATACAATTTCCTGAAAACGGTCAATAACACCCTTCAGAAATGGTCCATAACATTCCCCAGCAACGGCCAATAACAACACTTAGCAACAATCAGTCAGCCACCAACATCCTGTAGCAGCGGTCAGTAACAAACCTTAGCAAAGATCAATACTAAATCTTAGCAACGATCAATATTATTCCCTATCAGCGGTCAATAAGAACCCTCAGCAACGGTCAACAACAACCCTCAGCAATAATCAATAAAATTCTCCAGTGAAGGTCAGTAACAAACCTCAGCAACAGTCATACCAACCCTTAGCAACGATCAATACAACTAACTAGCAATGATCAATAACAACTTTTAGCAACGAGAAGTAACATCTGCTATCACAGGTCAATAATAGCACTTATCAGCAGTCACTATCATCCTCTTGCAACGGTTAGTAACAACCTTAGCAACAGTCATACCAACCCTTAGCAACGATCAATACAACTAACTAGCAATGATCAATAACAACTTTTAGCAACGAGAAGTAACATCTTCTATCACAGGTCAATAATAGCACTTATCAGCGGTCACTATCATCCTCTTGCAACGGTTAGTAACGAACCTTAGCAACGGTCAATACCAACCCTCATCAACGATCAGTAAAATTTCGTACAAACAGTCAATAAGAACCCTTAGCAACGTATAATAACATCTTCTAGCAACAGACCATAACAACCTGCAGCAATGAACAATACTACCCCCTAGCAATGGATAATAACAATCCTCAACAACGATAAATGCAACCCCCTAGCAACAAACAGTATCAATCAATATCAACCTTTTCCAACGACCGCTACCATCCTCAACACAAGTTCCTAGTAACACACAATAACGACCTTAGCAAAAATTATCAGAAACCCTTAGCATTGGTCAATAACAACCCTTAAAAGTAGGCAATAAAATCCTCTAGCGAAGATCAGTAACAAACCTTAGCAACGATCAATACAACTCCCTAGCAACGGTCAATAACAATCCTTAGCAACGGCTAATAACATGCTCTAGCAACTATCAATACAACTCCCTTGTAACGGACAATAACGACCATAGGAACAATGAATGAAAATCCTTAGAATTGGTCAATAACAACCTTCAGCAATAGGCAATAAGATCCTTTAGCGAAGACCAGTAAGAAACCTTAGCAACGATGAATACAACTCCCTGGCAACGGCCAATAAAAACATTTGTCAACGGCTAATAACATCCGCTAGCAACGATCAATACAAGTCCCTCGCAACGCACAATAACAAGAGATAGCAATGGTCAATAACAATCTTTAGCAATGGTCAATAATAACCTCTAGCAATAGAAAATAACACCCTTTACCGAAGATCAGAAACAAACCTTAGCCACAATCAATAGAACTCCCTAACGGTGAATAACAACCCTTAGAAGCAGCTGATAACATTCCCTTGCAAATATCAGCACAACTCCCTAGTGCAAGACAATAACGATCTCAGTCGCAACGGTCAATAACAACCCTTAGCAATGGGCAATAACATCATCTAGCGAAGATCAGTATCAAACCTTAGCAACGATGAATACAATTCTCTGGCAACAGTCAATAAAAATAGTTATAAACGGTCAATAACATGGGCTAGCCATGATCAATACAAGTCCCTAGGAATGGAAAATAACAGCCCTTAGCAATGTTCCATAACAACCCTTAGAAGTAGGCAATAGAATCCTCTAGCGAAGATCAGTGACAAACCGTATCAACGATCAATACTAACAATACCCTCACTACGGTCAATCAGAACGATTGGCAACGGCTCATAACATTTCTTAGCAAGGAGAAACAAAACTCCCTAGTAACAGACAATAACAATTTTAGAAGTAATCGATAAAAACCCTTAGAAACGGTCAATAATATCCCTACATTAACCTAAATTACCTTTACAAATTTGTGAATGAACGATTCCCGAAGTTGTCGAACGATTTTGGAAGAAATAATCATCAAAAAATTGTGTGAGCAGTACGTAAAAGTATTCCATAAGATTAATATCATGAAAATTATTTGAGAAATATGCTCAAAATTTAACTACGTCCACTCTCCACTATGTCTTTCTGTAAAGAACGTACAACTTTTTTCAAAGAAAATAGATCGTTGGAGTATTACAGTACTTTATCATCTAGTACTTGAGAACGTAAAATATAAATGCTGTAATACAATTTTACTAAATAATGTGTATAATTTTTACTTTTTCACACAAATTTAGAGCGACGCACTTCTCGTTTTAAAAAATTTTGGGGTTCCGATTGGGCCCTGCAATTCAGCATAGATGTCTAATCGCTAATGTGGCGCTAGACTAGATCGGATGGGCCAAGCGGGTGCTAATTTAGCCATAATGAGTGGGATGAAGCAACATATAAAATCTATTGCTAACTAACGGTGCTTTATTTTCCACAAAATAATTGTATTAGATGTGTGCAAACAATATATAATTGCAAAGATGTAGGAGCTCCAGGAGCCACGACCACGTTCGTTCTCAGGAACGATCGATCCCGACGCAACTAGTCTAGAGGGACACGATATCTTAATCTGTGTCGACACTGCCCACAATACCAAAAGACAAACGAATTTGTAAAATCACTTATTTGCTTCACAATAATCTGAAAATTGCAAGACACTTCACACTGTGATATGATTATTTATTGGAAATAAAAACTCTATGTACAGAAATATGAATTTTCACTTCTGAACGCGTTAGACTCAGTTTCATTAAGACGACCACGAGTGCCCGTCAGGAAAATCAAAACTGAACTGAAAATACAATATATTATAATTAAAAACTTTGAAATACAAAGTTTACCTGTGTTGAATTCGGAAGGTAATTTGAAATGACTGATATAAAGTTTTACAAAAAAGAACCGATTCAATGAAATTGTTATGTTCCAGCTAGAACATGAACGTGCTTCAATTAGGGAAATTTCCTGGGTAAGAAATCGGTAATATCGAATCTCTTATGATTCTTATTGTGGGCATAAAAAGAGAAAGGTTCTAGGTGAATGCACAGAAACCTCTATCAGGGTGACTTTTTTCTTTGCGAATAATAAAATAGTGATACAGTGTGGAGCTATAGTCAGATGAGAAAAGATAAGGGAACGAGATGCTCATAACAGAGGAACATGAAAGGACACCGCTGGGAACTGGTCGAGCGATGAAAATAATGCAGGTCGTAGCGAATTCGTAATCACGAGGCTCGATGCGCCAGACGAGGGTGCATGAAATGCACACTTGAATGCGCATGGCCACTGGTCCATGAAACTTGTCTAAAAAAGTAACCTCATTTAAATCCTCAATAACTAAAAATGTCGCATATTATAAAAATCGTATGTTGAGCCACTCAGTACACTTCATAAGAGATTTTTCAATAGGTAATTTAATTCAGACTTCTACTTTTCACTGGGTTTATGAAGATTTCAAAATACTTTCCAGAAAGATAGAATTCAAAGATTCAATCTTTTACAATAACTACATTATATAAAAAAAGTGTTTAAATTATAGAATAGAAAATAAATTAATACGACAACAATTTTCAAGTTGAAACATTCAAAAGGGAGTAACTTCAAACAATCGATTACTGAATCTAAGAATTTTAAGCTTTGAGCGTTGATAAATGAAATTTTTTGTTGTAATTTAAGTATTCAAAACTGAGTTATTTTGATTGAAATGTTAATTTTAAATTTTCAAATTTAATATGTTGAAAATTGAAAACTTTTTTATAACAAAATCTTATAATAAGCACAATTGTGAATTCAAACAGTTTTATATTAAACATTTTCAAAACTATATCAGCATGATTGGTACAATTGCAAAATTTTTTTTTCACATTTATAGCTTACCAATTATCTGTCTGCCAAATTTTACGCTGAGAATAAAGTTTTGAAAACATTAGTACATTTTCACTATTAAATATAATAATAGATTATTTTTTGCGTAAAAATTGTACCTGGAGGTCTAAGAAAGATAGAAAAATAAAATTCCCAAGAGTGTAAAACTTTTGACAAAAGAATTTGAAAAATTAATAATTCCGGACATTACAAAACTGGCAGAAATTACAAAGTTCGCGATAATGGTAAATTTATGACACTATATAATAGTACCAAAATTAAAAATTCCCGATAATACCGAATTTCTGACATGATAAAATATTTGTCACTTTAAGGTAGTTCTCGTGCCAAAAATCATATCTCTGAAAAAATAGCTGTTTTATGATTTTAAAAATCCAAATAATATTACTGATCATATAATTTCAAATAATAAACATTATTTTGAATAAAAAATTGGTTTGAGCAGGACTCTCTAAGAACAGAAGGACTTGACAATCCCCAATTAATTTTGTTTTGGCATGACTTTTGGACAAAAGTGACGGTAAAGTCTCGCTTAATTCTTTCTAAATGTTTACAATTCCTAAATAATTCTTATAATATTTTGAAGTTATTTCGTACTTAAGTCCTATTTCACCAGTACCTTTTTGGGACATTAATCCCATCAGCACTTATAAAAATTAAAAAGATTAAATGGAACTTATCTAGCACTTTTGTCCCGGAAATTATGTGGGGCTCGTAAAAAATTGAAAAGAATTAATTGTAACTTTTGCGGTACTTTTTTTCCTGAAAAAAGTTCTCACTGAGCAAAAAAGATTAGATGGGACTTTCCTGGTATTTGTGTCCGACAAAAATCCTAGCGCAAAGGGACATAATTTGAAATTTTGTTGATACTTCAGTGCTATTTCAGCAGTACTTTTTTTGAAACATGAACCCCATCAGCACTTGTAAGAATTTAAAAAAATTATAAAATGGAACTTATCTAGTAATTTTGTCCTAAAAGTTATTTAAGTCTTGTAAAAATGTAGAAAGAAATAGGTGCTTCTGTCCTACTTTCTCAGTACCTTTTTGAAACATAAATCCCATTAGGGCTTATGAATGTTTTGAAAAAATAAAAGTGAAACTTATCTAGTACTTTTGTCCCAGAAATTATTCAGGGCTTGTAAAATTGTTAAAGGAATTAGGTGCAACTTTTGCGTTACTGTTTTCCTAAAAAAGTTCTGTTTGAAAAAAGAATTATGTGGGTCTTTTCCGGTACGATTATCCAAAAAAAAATTTGCTTAAACAGAAAAATTAAGTGGTACTTTTCGGGTACGTTTCTCTTTAAAAAATTCTAGCGAAACGTGACATATTTTAAAAAATTTTGTTACTATAGTTCTAATTTTATCAGTACTTTTTTGGAACATAAATCCCATCAGCACTTGTCAACATTTCCACACAAAAAGCAAAATGTAACATATTTAGTACTTTTGTCCAAAAGATTATTTAGGGCTTGTAAACATTTTGAAAGAATTAAGGTGGACTTTTCCGTTTCTTTTTTGTCCTAAAAAAGTTCTACTCGGAACAATAAAACATGGGACTGTTTCGGTACCTTTTTCCTAAAATAGTCTAGCTAAAAAAAATGAAAAATTAATTGGGACCTTTGCGGTACTTTTATGCCGGAAAATTCCTGGTGAAACAGGGCATATTCTGAACTTTTTTTGTACTTTAGTTCTATTTCAGCAGTACTTTTTTCGACATAAGTATCACGAGCATTTGTTTGAATTTCTAAAACAATAAAATAGAACTTATCTAGTACTTTTGTCCTGAAAAAGTCCTACTCAGAATAAAAATAAAATTAAGTGGGACTTTTGCATTGACCTAAAAAAGTCCTGGTGAAACAGGACATATTTTGAACACTTTTGTTACTTCAGTCCTATTTCAGCAGTCCTTTTTCGGGACATAAATCCCATAAGCACTTGTAAAAATTTCAACAAAAAATTGAAGTTTTCTATTACTTTCGTCTCAAAAAGTATGTCGAACTTGTGAGAATTTAAAATAAAATTAAGTAAGACTTTTCTGTTACCTTTCCCTAAAAGAGTGCTGCTCGGAAATAAGGGCAAAAATTTAATAGGACTTTTTCGATACTTTTTTCCTACAAAAGTCCCATCAGCATTTGTAAAAATCTCGGATTTTATCCGAGATCCCAATCGGATCTCAATGGGACGTTTTTTTACTCGAGATCTTTGCCCAAGTTGATAATCCCTGTTTATTGAACTTTCAATATAATTCTAACCTCAAGTGGCTCACTATAATGTCCTTACTCTACTTGATGATGCTAATGCATGGGATAATAGACAAAACTATCCCCCTTGGGTCTAAAAATAAATGAAATACATAATCGTAATAAAATAAAAAATAAATTGACATTTAAAATTAGTTCATATCTTACTTAATGTGCGAAAACTAACACTGCCAGCCTGGCGCCCATAATGTACCGTTACATCGCTAAAAGGGTATTAAAGCGCGCGCGACTCTTCTGCCAGCTGTTAAAGGTCTCTTATCTTTCTCTTGAGAGAAAGAAAGCAGAGTAAGAGAAGAAGCGGACCAAGGAAGAGAGAGGGGCTTTAGTGAAAAAAACGTTCCACATTCTGTCCTGATTGCCTTCTTTTTGCGAAGGGAGGCGATGCATTTTACGCGGCTGGAACACCGGGGAAACACCGGGACACATTGGTTATATTCGCGCGAGCCGTCGAATCATCGAAGCGTGAGAAGAGAGTGCCCCTGGCAAAATAATCAAATATCTGTGCAACATTTTCAGAGTTGCATATTGTATAATGTACACATTGGCAAGGAAAGGCCAGGAGATTAATATCGAGTCGAAAGTATTTACAAGTCGGAGGTAAGCAGGTAAATAAGAAATTTAATTGCAAGGTTTGCAATAGACGTGAATTTAGATATTAAAATTAAAATTAAATTTTTTTGTTTAAATATATTTAGTTTATTATTCACATTTTTTTAGATTTACCACCCCTTTTTTCTCCAGAGGATTGCGGATAATCTTTCAACTTCTGTGTACTATATGCATAAGGATCATCATACATATCCTCCTCCTCCTCTTCATCTGATGGAACAATTATTTTTACACTGAACGAACAAAAATAAAAAGATGATACAACGGCAAAAAATCTTTTTTTTTTTTGGGTCACCCTAGTGTACAAGTAATACGTTTCGGAATTGAGGGCCGACCTTAAAAGCCACGTCAATCTCATCGAAGCTATCGGTAATCCGATCGCTCTTTTGATGTTAAAAGCAATGGGGAAGTATCTTCGGAAGAGAAAAAAGAGCGAAATTGAAACGTGAGAAGTCGATCAACGAATTTTGTATCGTCTTAAAAAACATTACATATAGCTTGAGATAATTTTTAATAATTAATTCGGGGGGTTATATTGATCCTTTAGATTAATAGATTCTTCATAGTTGATGTTGTGATTGGCTTTAGGGTCCAGAAATAAGAAATGCTTAATTTTTTACAAGTCAAACAGACGTTACGACCCAGGTGGGGGTCCTCATCAGTGCTTTATTCTAGAAAAAATGATTTCACATGGTACAATGTGAAGATTTTTTCGCAAGTTATGCTTGTAGGGGTTGTTACAGTATAACGTTTTGGTATGACGAAAATTATCATTAATATTAATTGACGTAACAAAATCTTGGATTTTAACTATTATGTTTTAGGCCTAGCGTTTATGTCAATTTGCTAAGAATTTTTGAGTAATTCATGTACTAATTGTTTAATGGATGAAACATTTTTTTCCAATGAAGGTAACGCAATTTAAAAAAAAGCCTAAATAATAGTTGTTTCGCAATAATATTATCTGTTGATCAACATCTTAGACAATAAAATCTTGTGACTACATTGATGAGAATCGAAATTTGATAAATGTAGATTTTAAAACTATTTGTTAAGAATATTCCATCTCTCCGTAGTACAATATTTTAATTATGTCACTTCGCTCAGAGTCGAATAATATGTGTACCAAAGAGCTTAGTCCTTAGAAAATGAGAGTCGCGTTACCTTCATTGGAAAAAAATATCTCTTCCATTAAACAATTAGTACATAAATTATTCAAAAATTCTTAGCAAATTGACATATACGCTAGGCCGAACTTTGTTACTTTTTTTTAAATTAAAAATTCGATTTTTGAAACTGTTTTTTTTCTCTCCGTTAAAATTGTGAAAATGTGAGTTAGGCCCTTATGGCATACTACTCTTCAATTGTACAAAAAATATTTTAGCTGGTTTAAAATCTAATGATTTTTAGAATAAAAATACTGATTTTTGGTGTTAGACACTAATTTAACCTAATATTGTTTAAAAAATCTTTAAAATATAATTTTTTTTAAATACTAATTTCCGACAAAAAAAATAATCCAAAATTGTTAAAAGATTCTAAATCCTGTTTAAATTATTTAAACTTGTTAATTTTTATTATTTTTAGTGAAAAAAATCATTGCATTCAAATCTAACGATTTTGGAGATATACTTCCGAAAAGTTCACCCAAAAATATTGACTTGATATTTGACCTGGGTGTTCCTTTTGTATAGTTGAAAGTCCCTTTTTCTTAAGAGCAAAAAACTCGTTTCATTTTCATGGAAAATGACAGCATATATTTTTTAAATAGATTTTACAGAAAATCTTACATGATTTAAGTACTTTTTATGTGATTTACAGAAGTTCTTCCGAATATAGCGAAAAAATTCCAGGAAATTCAATATGAATGACACTTTTCTTTTAATTTACATACAATTCTTTGAAATGAGCCGATTCTTTTCCTCATTAACAAAATATGACTCACTGTGTTTGACATAATTCAATACCGTACTTTCAAAATTTTTTTAATATTTAAAAAAACATTGAAAACACGTTTTCAGGGTATTTCCGGATGTACTATTAATCAAGGTAGAATTAATTTGGTCTTTTTGAATTTGTATAGAACTTTCTCGCCCACGGCGATACCACGCTGAAAACACCAGTTCTCGTAAGATCACTGAAGTTAAGCATTGTTGGGCGCGGTTAGTATTTGGATGGGTGACCGTTCAGGAATACTGCGTGCTGTTGTCCCGTCGTGGGTGTGGTGGGCCTACATTGGTAGTAAATATCCACCTAGAAACACTACCCGAATCGGGTAGTGAGGTAATGAACTTTCGAGTTCGAACTGCTAATCAATGTATGTATGTATAGAACTTTCTATAAGATTTCATTTACTCTATTTTAACAAGCCAGCAGTATCTAGACAACCATGTTTTGATTTCTATTCAACATAAAACAATAACTTTATTGGCAAATAAAAATTCAGTCGAAAATTATATTTTTAGAATAAAAAAAAAATTACCATTTTTCCTCTTACCACATTTCGCCTCACTTTCCCTGCTAACCCTTTCCTCATTTTCCTCACTTCCCCTCACTTCTCCTACTTTGTCATCCCTCATTTCCCCCCACTTCTTCTACTTGCCCTTCTATCATTCCTCCTCCACTTCTCCTACTTTCCCTACAATAATAAGATTTCATTTCCCTCACGTTCCCACTTCTCATTTATCCTAACTTCCCCTACTTTCCCTCCTATTATTTCCCTTCACATTTCCCCTCACATCCCCTTACCTAAGAGTTTCACCCATCAATTCCCCTATTTATTTTCCCCTCGTATACCCCCACTTCTCCTACTCCTCCTCCCATCATTTCTCCTCCACTTCTCCTACTTTCCCTACCATAATTACACCTCATTTATCTGACGTTCCCACTTCTTATTTATCCTAATTTCCCCTACTTCCCCATTTATTATTTCCTGTCACATATTTTCTCACTTACCCACCTCTCATATCTCCTACTTCCCATAGTTGCACTCCCAACACTTTCCTTACTTTTCCTTCCCTCATTTCCCCTCACTTCTCCTACTTCCCCTCCCATCATTTCTCCTCCACTTCTCCTACTTTCCCTACCATCATTACGCTCACTTCCCCTACGTTCCTTCCCTCCATTCCCTCTCACTTCCCTTACTTCCTCACTACCTCCCCGAGTGATTTCCCCCTCGGATTGTACTTAAATAATTGAACTTCTCTGCGTGTAATTATTTTAGTAAAGCTGATAGACTGCAAAGATATATCTATCTCGTCTCAACGATATCTGTTTCTCTATAGAAATACCGGCATTGCAGCGCTTTCGATGTAAATGAGAGCAAACGGAATGCAGCCCATCAACGAGACCCCTCGTTAGGAATTAAATCAGAAGTCGCAGTACCCGAAGGAATACCTACCTACCTGTATCAAGAGACGATCTCGGAATAGAGGGGTACCTTTCAATTCATAACCTCAATGAGAACGCTATCTGCCTGCAAATATCTTCTGCCTCCACCTCCTTCTCGGTTTCCTTCTCATACCCCCCTCCTTTTTATACGCCCTCGGTACTTTCAGGTGCCTAGCTTCTATTCAAAAGGTCTTGCAATGCAAAACTTTTTCTATATGATTTCTGTTCACCGTAGCCAATTACCCTTTCGCGAAAGCCTACATACAATCTGCTAGTGTTCATCTTTCGGGCACTTTATACGCTCAGAAAACTTTTTTATGACAAGCTTCAGCGGTTTCGGGTTTCTTAGAATTTGCCTGGAGAACAGAAAGTGGCTCTGGTACCTAAATTTTAGATGAATGGTTCGAAAAGAGATGTAGCAAGTGGATAAAATGGATAAATTATTATAGTGAAAGGGTCTTTAGCAGTTTCTGTGAATATTAATCACTTGTGAGTTCGCGATTCAACATTTTGCAATGAAGTTCCTCGTTTGAGCTTAAAAATATCTTTAATTTTTTAGGAGAAAGCTTTAAACTCTCATTACTTTCATCAAAGTATAGACTAGGGTCAGTTTAAAAAAAATGGTTTTATGAATCGCAAACAACACCATGCCTAAAATAAGTGCATTGGGATCCCGATTAAGTGTACTGAATGTGGAATCGATCGATTTAAATCTAGTTAACGCCTGCGAGTAAAATAAGATTCAAAAATTATTATCTGTAGATATTGTAAGTTTTCTTTAGTTTCATTAGGGGGGGGGGGTCTAGATTCTTCTCAATTTTTTTCAGAATTTAGGATACTACTAAGGTGAACGTCCCAGTAATAGTAATGCCAATTTTCTTGCTTTTTATTTAATTTGAATGAATGTAATTTCTATTTGCTATTATAAAATGCTATGAGTGGGTTTTATCATTAAATGTTACTTGTAACATTTTTCAAAGTTTCACGATTATTGGGACCGACACGATTACTGGGATATTCACCTTATACACGAGATAATTATATTTGAATCTACCCCGGTAATTAGGTTTTATTTTCTTGCGCCTATGAAAACATCATCAACAAATTTGGTTGGCACTTGAGGGTTTTCTTGGGATCAGAATCAACTGATAAAAAATCCAAGATATATGGGGGATCAAAACTGGAAAAACTAAACATTTGATCTAATTTTACTCCAGTCTCGATCCCAAGAAAGCCCTCAAGTCTAAAAAAAGTTTTCGTTGTTTTCATGTACGCGAAAAATAAAATTTAATTACAGGGGTATATTAAAATATAATTATCTGGTGTAAAATTGTATTTTTAAATTTGGAAAAAAAATAAGACGACTTTAGACGACTCTAAAAATGTAAGAAAAATATTTGAAACCTATTTTGCTAGCGCGCGTTATATAGATTTAAATCAATCGATACCACATTCAGTGATTCAGTACACTTCATGGGTGCCCCAATGCACTATTTTTAGGAATTGTATTTCTGCTATTTTTAAGATCTTTTTTATCGACCAACACTCTAAATTTAAATCAATCAAAATTTGACTGATTAAATTAACCAAGCATGCTTTGACTGTAAAATCAGTCATTTCTATTGGCGAAACAGTCGTTCTTATAGGTCAAGCAGTCAATATTGTTGACTTATCAAATAGTCACTTGAAATAACTGATTTTCAGTCAAAAAAAAGTGACTGATTTGGCTTTTATAATAAACTAGTCAAATTAGGTATTTTTAAATTAAAATTCTTCATTAAATTCCTATATTTTAATAAATAATTCAAAATAACGAGGAATGACTAATTAACACATTTAAATTTTTGCCTTAGATCAAACACAATGACTCACACAATTATTGCAAGTTGCTCCTTATATTATAAAAATTACTGATTTGGTCAGCGAACTTCAATGATTACATTAATTCGACTTTATTGGTATAAATAAAATCGTCTTCGTTCAAAATTCGTCTCTTTGGTTAATCAAGTATTATTACATTCTTTTTTGAGTCTTCATTTTTTTTTAAGTACAAGTTTAACTACTTGTTAATTCATTATTTTAGTTTAAAATTCATCTTTTTGGTGAAAATTGAACTATTATTTTTAAAATTTTCCTTTTTGGTTTAATTCTACTATTTTTGATTTGAAAGTTTTGTTGTTGTTGATATATCAACTGTTTCTGTTTAAAATTAAAATATTCTTTATTTGAAATATCAAATATTACATTTCTCGTCGCGAATTCATTTTTTTTCAAATTCCACTACTTGGTAAAAATATGGCAATACTAGGTTGAAAATTCAATTTTTGTTTAAAGATTCATAATTTCAGTCGGAAATTTAACTATTCCATCTTTGGTCAAAAATTATCCTTTTTTCGTGAAAAATGTAATTATTTGGTTGAAATTTCATCTTTAGGTATAAACTAAATCTCCTTGGTAAAAAATTATGTTTTGGTTTAAATTCGACTATTTTTTATTTGAAGTTAAATTTTTTGGTTGAAATGCATTTTTGTTAACAAATCATCTTTTTTGCTTAAAAATGCAACTGCTTGGTTGAAAGTACAATTACTTTGTTGAAAATGTTATTTTTTGTTTGTTTGTTAAAGATTCATCATTTTCGTTGAAAATTCATCTCTCTTGTTAAAAATGTATCTATTTTGTTAAAAATCGTTTTTTTTTAGTTGCACATTTGACTATTCGATTCAAAATTTACGTATTTTGTTGAAAATTTGTCTTTTGATGAAAAATTTTTAACTACTTGGTTGATAGTTGCACTACTTTGTTAAAAATTCATTTTTTGGGTTGAAGGTTAATCGTTTTTGTTAAAATTCATCTCTTTTGTTCAAAATTTATCTATTTTGTTGAAAAAGTTTGTTTATAGTTGACAATTACGTTTGTTGAATTAAAATTTAACTATTACATTTTTTGTTAAAAATGTATATATTTCAGTTTGATATTAAACCATTTAGTTGAAAATATATGTATTTTGTTGAATCTTGGGGAAATATATATTTTTTTAATTCAACTACTTGGTTGTAGTTAGTATAAAAATCATCTTTTTCAGTTAAAAATTTAACGTTTTGATGGACAATCTGTCTGTTTGGATAGAAAATCAATCGTCTTGATTGAAAATTCAGCTATACTTGATTGAAAGTTGAGCTACTTTTTTAAAAATTATTTATTTGTTGAAGATTCATCATTTCAGTTTAAAATTGATCCCTTTCGTTCAAAATCCGTTTTTCTCGTTGAAAAATAATGTTGGTAACTGAAAATTTATCTATTCCATTTTTGGTCTAAAATTGATTCTTTTTAGTTCAAGATTCGACAGATTAGATTAGATAATCTTCAATGACTGATTTCAACAGTGAGGCAAATTAACTGATTTGGAAAGTCACTTTTGCCTGACTTATCAGTTGTCGAAACCGCATAATTATTTGAATCAGTCAAACTGGACATCAAATAATTCACTTCAAATCAGTAAGTATTTTTACTGATTCACAATGCAATTTCATTAATTCAAATAGCTAGAAATTGGTCCCTGATTGCAACCAGTAAGGATTTTCACTGAAAATCAGTGAAATCTCCCTGATCAAAATATAGAGAGTACTTTTTGCAAAATATCATTCTTCCTGTATAGAATTCTCTTTAGTGTTTTCGAAGAACAATTTTCGAAACATTTTGATAATTAAGACCTTGGCTTAAAAAAGATATAGGGAGCAGATAATCTGATTCCAATTACAAGCTGTATCCTTGGTATCATTATTTTAAACTATGTGTTTTGGAAAGGAGTACCTCCCCTTCGATTACAATGACTAATAATTCGAGATCGAATCCAGAGTATCGATCGCCCCATGGGATACATTTTCAGACTCTCAGGGAGCAACAAAAGACGGTCCACCCGCTGACCCGAACCTGTGTTCTTTTAATTGGAACCACAATCGAATCCGCCGATCGACTGCAGGTGAATTGCTGCGATTTGTATCACTGGCAGGTCATTATTCATGCGCCCTTTGAAACCGCATTAAATGAATCGACACCGATTCCAAAAGAAACAGCGTATTTCTCGTTTCAAGCCACTCTACAAAATTGTCCTGAATCACCCGAAATAATCTCAAACCATTCAGAATTGAGAGGATAGGGAAATTATTTATTATTGTTATACCATTAGGCCAAATCCCTTTCGGGACAAGCGTGACTCACTTGGTTCTAGCCTCGTTATATTGTCAGGGATCAAGGAATTTAATGTACGAGACGTGATAAGAGGAAGGGGGGGGGTAGAATTTTAGATTACTCTAGAATTTCCGTGTTACTTATTTGAACAACACGTTCGTTCCACAACACTGCTCCGACCCAAGTCGCTGATCAATCTCTAAAGCAAAAACCCCAGAATAAGAGCTTCACATAGTCACCATATATAGCTCTCAACGCGGGCCCATTAGCATCCAAGGTCTTTCATTTCAGGCGTAATTCACTCCATTGACACTCTTCGTCATGCATTCCTTATAAACTATTTGTCATCACACTTTTATGTCCAGGCATACCTCTTCAGCTTCCTTTACGTCCTTACGTTTCTATGGCTTCTTATGTGTCTTCGAATTAGGGTCTGATTCACACATTCTAACCATTCATTCCGTGGTCTGCCTCTGGGCACACTGCCAATTACTTTACCTTGATACACTTGTTTCGTAAGTCGTTCATCTTTCACTCTCTCAACATACCCAAACCATCTTAAGGAATTTCTTTCACACTTGTCAAAAAATGTCTCTTCTACACCACGTTCTTTGAGGATTATCTCGTGATCGTGATAATCACTGATTTCAAAGAAAATCCTGAGGTATTACTTTGATCTTCGAAGTGGATCGAAGTGATTTGCAGCAGAGTGAAAGTCATTTGAATAAAATGATCCAGACTTAATCAGGAAATTTTTATTTGAAAATTTTTTATTTCAATTTTGAATTGTTTTATTTCGTTTATAAAAGGTTCTATCCTAAATGTGTTACAATGCCACAGGATTAGAATTCTGGTCTTTAAACAATAATAGTCGGGGATAAATTATTTAAT
This sequence comes from Andricus curvator, assembly GCA_932195095.1. Classification (NCBI taxonomy): domain Eukaryota; kingdom Metazoa; phylum Arthropoda; class Insecta; order Hymenoptera; family Cynipidae; genus Andricus; species Andricus curvator. Next base: position 172,770 of record CAKNYM010052936.1, on the reverse strand, counting down.
TTTAAATTAACTTGTATTTATATTTCGATTACTTCTTCCAGTAGCTTCTTTATGACGATTATATTTTTAGTTAAACCTTTTATTATTTTATTGAAAATTCAACAATTTTATCAAAAACTCATCCTTTTTGGTTGGAAATTCAACTATTGTGGTAGAAAATTAACTTTTTGTTAGAAATTAGTAGAAATTTCATCCTTTTGGGATAAAAATGTAACCGTTTGGTTGAAAATCAATCTTCTTTTTTAAGGATTCAACTGCATATTTTTGGGAAAGTTCGATTTTCTTGTTCAATTCAACTGTTTTTCACTTATAATTAAAAGCCTTTCATTGTTAAAATATTTAATATTGCAATATTCATGAAAAATTCATCTTTTTTAGTTGAAAATTAAACTACTTTTTCAAAGTTTGAGCCAAAGTGTTTAAAATCACTTTCCGTTGAAGATTCGTAATTTTAGTTGAAAATTCAGCTATTTGGTTCAAAATTATTTTTTGCTTTGTATTATTTTTGTTTGTTGAAAATTCAACTATTTCAGTTAGAGATTCATTATTTTAGTTGAAATTCTTATTATTTCGTTAAAAATGTAATAATTTTGTTAAAAACTCATCTATTTTGGTTCAGAGTTCAACTATTATGGTAGAAAATTAACTTTTTGTTAATAATTCATATTTTGTCATTGAAAATTCAACTGAAATCTTCCTCTGTTGAAAATTCAACCATCTTTTTCTAAAGTTCACCTTTTTGTTTTAAAAATCCATCTATTTTAGTAGAAATTTCATATATTCTGGATAAACATGTACACGGAAAAAATTTATCCGTGAAGAAGTCACGAACTTGTAGCTAGGTCTCGGATACGAGATAAAAAAATGAAACATTAAATCCTTATTTCTATGAGAAATATATGGATAAATTTCGAAGTTTCTTACGTACAGTTCGAATTTCCTACGAACAGTTCCTGAAAATTTCAGACTGAAATAAAAAGAGGAAAAATTTTATTTGTGCGATTTAATTTTATATTAATTTATAAATTCGCAACTCAGAAGATTCGAACCTCAAACACTGCTGACTCACCAGTTTCTAAACATAAACCAGGAGTGCGTAAACACGCGCAGCCATCGAGGCCAAACAAAATAGGTATTATAAAACTTCTAGCCACTCATCCGACGAGCTCGAGGCACACATACGAGCGCACACACGCACCGCGCGTGTGTGCGTGGGCCACGTACAGGGAGACTTAGGTCGAGTTCTCAGATTTGTCGGGCAAGCTCGTGAGTGCTCTGAGAATCTTTTCCCAATCACTCGTAATATTTTTGTAATTATTCACGTAAAAAAAAAGTGATGAACCGTTTTAGAATTTTCACATCGAGTTCGTCAATCTTTCTCAAAGTTCGCAGGTTATTTACGAAAATACATAAATATCCGACGAATTTTTCTCATATCCGAGACCTAGCTACTAGTTCGTGACTTTTTTACGGATAAATTTTTTCCGTGTAACTCATGCTTGGTTGAAAATTCAGCTCCTTGGTTCAAAATTAATTTTTGCTTTATATTATCTTCTTGTTGTTGGAAATTTACTCCTTCCAGTTCAAGATTCATTATTTTAGTTGAAAATTTTTTATTATTTTGTTGAAAATTCAACAATTTTGTTAAAAACTCATCTATTTTGATTGAGGATTCAACTATTATGGTAGAAAATTAACTTTTTGTTAAGAATTCATATTTTAGCACTTAAAACTCAACTAAAATCTTCCTCAGTTCACAATACTACCATGTTTTTTTGAAGTTCGACTATTTGTTTCAAAAATCCATCTATTTTAGTAGAAATTTCATATTTTCTAGATGAAAATTTAACTCTTTGGTTACCATTAATTAATCTCGTTTTGTCGTGGATTCAACTATTTTGTTGATAATTCGACTTCTTATTTGAATTCAACTGTTTGTTATTAAAAATTAAGATATTTTTTGGTTGAAATATTTACTATTGCATTATTCGTTGAAAATTCATCTTTTTTCGTGAAAAATTTAACTTCTTGTTTGAAAGTTGATTCACTGTATTAAAAAATCATTCATTGTTGAAGATTCATAATTTTAGTTGAAAATTCGCATCTCTTTGGTTCAAAATTATATATATATATATTTCTTTTTAATTCTTTTTTTTTACTAAAAATTCAACCATTTCAGTTGAAGATTCATTATTTTAGTTAGAATTTTTATTGTTTAGTTGAAAATTCAACGATTTGGTTAAAAACTCATCCACTTTGGTTGAAAATATAACTAACATGGTAGAAAATTAACTTCCTGTTGAAAATTCATATTTTGGCTTTGAAAATTAAACTGAAATTTTTCTCGGTTGAAAACTCAACCATATTTTTTTTAAACTTTGCTTTTTTGTTTTAAAAAACCATAAATTTTAGTCGAAATTTCATATTTTTCTGATGAAAATGTAACTGTTGGGTTGAAAATTAATCTTCTTTGGTTGACTATTCAACTATGTTGTTGCAAATTCGACTTTCTTGGTTTAATTCAACCATCTTTTATTTAAAATCAAAACCTTTTTTGATTGAAACATTTACTATTAACATTATTCGTGAAAAATTCATCTGTATGGTTGAAAATTAAACTGCTTGGTTGAAGGTGAAATCACTGTGTTAAAAAATTATTTTTGTTTTATTTAATTAATCTTCTCAGGTGGAAATTTGTCTTTCTGATTTTAAAATTCATCTCTTTCTTTGGAAATTCCATCTCTTTTGGTTGAAATATCATCCATTACATTTTTTGCTGAGAATTCATCCTTTTAAGTTGCAAATTCCACTATTTGGTTGAAATTTCAACTTTTTTGTTGTGAATGAAACAGTTTGTGGTTAAAGTTTTATCTTTTTTTATTAAAAATTTGACAGTTTGGTTCAAAATTCATCTTTTTATGTTGAAAATTCAATTATTTGGTTAAAAGTTCAACTGCTTGGTTGAAACTTCATCTTTTTTCAATTGAATGCTCGTCTTTGAATATTAATGGTCAGGGAAAATGAGAAAGTGATCAGTGAAAAATCAGGGAAAAGTCAAAGAATTTTGAAAATTAATTTTCTTTACCACCCGGTGAGATCTTTAAATAAAAAACAACATACGAGTGTCGGTCGCTAGGATCATAAGGTCAGACTCATACATTTTTTTTATTTCCGAAATTGGATAATTTTGATATTAAATGGAAGATAGAAATGAGCTGCAGCACTTTTGATACCTCAGGATATACTGTTTTACCATTATTGTAAAACTGATTGCGTCGCATTGGATATTTAATTAATAATCATTTCAAATTATTATTCCAAATTGTCCTTGCCGTTTACCAAATTTATTAGCAATTCATGACTAACTAAATGAATTAATTCAACGATTCACTGAAGCGTGAAATATAACATTCTCAATTATTACCCTTTCCGTTATTGGTACAGACTGTTCAATAAATTTATTTTCGACTCATTGATCCGTAATTAATGCAGGCAATATAATTGTTTTAATTTATGAACAAGTGTAGATTCTGTACAACCAGTAGGTTTTTAATCATTGATAATGAATATTAAGAGAGCTCTAGTATTTTTATGATAATACAATGAATAAATTACGATGTAATTAGGGTATCTGACGTTTTTTTTAATGCGATAATTTCAAAGAAGCAACTGTCATAGAATGCATCTCACAGTTAGCCTCTTATCTACAAGTGTCATCTGTACTTTCCACACATCCCGCATTTATATGCGCATCATTAGACCTAAGTCTTTGGCCACTTGTGGCTTTACACGTTCCCACAAGGCATTTCCGCTTCCGGCAAGCACGTGTGAAACTCGATGGAGCTTAACACCTGTTTATGGTAAATATATTGGCAATATAGTTGTTATTCCCTCAGGTGCAAGCTATTTTAAAATAGAATTTTCGAAACATTATTCTCTAATGGAAAAAAAATACGGCTGCAAAGTAGTATCGACGTATTCACTATGGGCGCATTTATTTGTGCTCATTTTATGAGCATTTTGCTTCCTCATAGAGGGAGGTTTTCCCTAACAAAAGAAAAAAATGTATACTTTCAATATTTTTCAAGCTTATGTTTCTGTCTTTCCGAAAATTTTATTTTCAGAAAATCACAGGGACGATCAAAATGTCAATTGATATGTAGTGTTACAATCAAGAACTTTCTGACCTACGGTAGTTTTATATTTCAAATTAAAACCTCATTGAAACAATGTAACTTTTCTTAAAACTTTCTGAGTAGCTATTGATTAATCAATAATGGTCTTCGAAATTTCGCCAATACATCAATCCACGCGTCTCGTAGACGCGAGCAAATATATGATATACATTATGGTTGTATTCCCAATACTAAAAAAGTTTTCTTCATGTCAACAAGATAAACAATATATTTGTTAAATTTATAAAACGGTATTGCTAAATCATAAGAGGTCAGAGAAGGTTCCTCAGTAGGTCATTCGCGGTGTCTCGAAGACGCAAACAAACACTTCAGAAACAGTACTGTAGTACTCCTAATATGAACGAAGTTTTTCTCGTATAAATAGAATACACCATTTTTTTTGAAACTTCATAAATCGGTACTGTTCGGTCATGGGAGGTTCAACAATAGGTCAATCGATGAGTCTCAAGGACAAGAACAAAAACTCTACATGTAATATTGTCGTGTTTTGAATATCAAAAAATTTTTTTTCATATAAACAGAATAAACCATTTTTTTGAAACTTCAGAAATCGGTACTATTCGGTCATAAAATGTTCACCAATAGGTCAATCGATGAGTCTCAAGGACGCGAACAAAAACTCTACATGTAATATTGTCGTGTTTTGAATATCAAAAAATTTTTTTTCATATAAACAGCATAAACCATTTTTTTGAAACTTCAGAAATCGGTACTATTCGGTCATAAAATGTTCACCAATAGGTCAATCGATGAGTCTGAAGGACGCGAACAAAAACTCTACATGTAATATTGTCGTGTTTTGAATATCAAAAAAGTTTTTTTCATATAAATAGAATAAACCATTTTTTTGAAACTTCATAAATCGGTACTGGTGGTTTATGAAAAGTTCATCAATAGGTCAATCGATGCGTCTCAAGGACGCGAACAAATATTCGAAATGTAATATGTCGTATTTTGAATAACGCAAAAATTTTGCTCATATGAACAGAATAAACCATTTTTTGAAACTTCATAAATCGGTACTGGTGGGTTATGAAAAGTTCATCAATAGGTCAATCGATGCGTCTCAAGGATGCGGACAAATACTTTATATGTCATATTGTCGTATTTCGAATAACGAAAAAATTTTGCTCATATAAACAGAACAACAAATTTTTTGAAACTTCATAAATCGGTACACGTAGGTCATAAAAGTTTCAACAATAGGTCGACCGATGCGTTTCAGAGACGCGAACAAATAAGGCAAATATCGTATCGTTGTATTTTGAATATCAAAAAAGTTTTTCTTATATAAACGAGGTAAAATTTTTCTTTTTAAATCTCTAAACACAAAAAAGATACTATTTCTAAATGGTCGATCTCTATCAGACCTGGAAATCAATCCGAGCTACACTTCATCAAAATTTCATGATTATAGCTCTTTTACTTTTCGAGATATAGTGAACAGAAAAACGTTACACACAAACACATACACACACACGGACATTTTTTAAAAACTTCATTTTCGAGCTCCTGGGGTCGAATTATATCAAAATATGTCAAAAAAGTATATTTGAAAATTTAGGTCATTACAAACCTCCCTCTATGAGGAAGCAATAATATTGAATGTTTCTGACATGATTATATAATATGTTGGTCCAAAAATGCTTTGGAAAGTTTTTATGAATAATTTTAATTTTTTTAATTCACAAATAAATGCGTTTGTTTATAAATGATATTCAGAGGTCCCGCAAGCCCCATGAAGCTTAACGCGTTTTCCCATGAGAAAAAAGACGTTTTTGTACATTTTATTCAGAATCGCCAATATTAGGTGTATCGAGTTGACCCGCAAAAATTGGGTTCTCTACAAAAACTGTTCAAATCTCTAGACATAATTGAAATCGTCAGAAATTTGATCAAATCCTTCAAGTTTTGTCAAATTCCTTGAAATACAATTATATCCCTCAAAATCTTTGGAATTGCAAAGAATCCCCTGAAATTTAATTTAATTCAATTTATTTTCCAAAGTTCTCTAGAAATTCCGTGAAATCTTTGGACACCTTACAAAATCCTTTTAGACATCTTAAAATTTTTTTAATATTTCGAAATCCTTTGGAATCCCTTAAAATCGCTTGAAATACTTTGGTTGAAAACTGTCAAAATCCATTAAAATATATGAGGAGAAATCATTTGAAAGCCCTGGAATATTTGAATTAGGTTCAGATTATTCATTAAAGTCCTCCAAAAAACTTTGCAAACCCCTAGAAATCATTCAAATCACTTGTATCCATAGAGATTCAATTACATTCTTTAAATCTTGTAAAATTACTTGAAACCTTTGGAAATCCTACAAAATTCTTTATAATCCCAGGAAATATTTTCCTTAAAAGTCAGACAAATCCACTAAAATAAGTAGAAATAATTGAAAATCCCTTTCATATAAATTAAATTGAACATATTCATTGAAGTTCTCTAAAAAACCGTTCAAATCCTAAGAAATCTTGGAAATCCTTGGAAAATCTTTAAAATCCTTTTAATCTTGTAAAACAACTTGAAATATTTTAATGTCTTGGAATCGCAGGAAACCTTTTGGAATTTTATTTTATTTTATTCATTTTCCAATATTCTCTATAATGACCTTAAAACCGAGCTAAAACCCTTTGAACATCCTACAAGTTGCTTTGAATTTCTTAATATTATTTTAATCTCTTGAAATCATTTGGAATCTGTTGAATTAGCTTAAAATCTTTTAAATCTTTCGAAATCCCGTAAATCCTTTAAAATTATTCGAAATCCTATCAAATACCTAAAATATTGAAAAAAATTTAGAAATAGCCTAATATCTTTGAAAATCCTACAAAATGCTTTGACATTCTTTGAAATTGTTTAAGTTTTTTGCAATTTTTTTCTATATCGTTTCCTACGTTTAAGTAAATAAATTAATCATTTATTTGTAATTTCTCTATTTTCTGCATAACTCCTTTTAATATTTTAACATAATTTATTTCTGTACATACAATCATGATAGGCCTATACTAAATTTTCTCTTACAGATAGTTAGAAACCCATTAAACAGTTTTAAAACTCTAGAAAAAACTGATAAATTAAAAAAATTCACAACCAAAGTATGTAATACATTCCACTTCTATAAAAAAATTAGCTTGAGTATACTCAGGCTTTTAAAAGCCAATACATTCTGTTCCAAGTCGAACTTCCCAAGACTCAAAAACTTTGGCATTTCACTAAGCGTTAAGCTAACTGCATTATCATAATTCTGTTAATTAGCTTTTCAACTATTCTATTTACATAAACAACTTTCTATTCATTATCTGTATTTGCTCTACGTTTCGCCAACTTGATGAGTGTTTCAACAGTTCGGATGAATGCTTCCAAGTTTCTGAAATTCAAAGAGAGAGGCGCGTGAATATAATTAAAATCTACTTTTCCTAATGTTTGTTCTACCGAAATTTGACTAAATAACTATTCGCCGTAATTGCTATTTTCTACATAATTTCCAATTTTCATAATCTTGATGTCACGTAAATTGTATTTTCACGAATGATGACAGCGGTTCAATATTTTAATTTCAGGTAAAAAGGGGATTTTTTCTAAAAAGTAGGGAATCAAAAGTGGATTTAATTTATAATTCAAATGTTTCATATTATATGGATATGGGGTGAATATTGAACGAAAGTGCCCTGTAACAGTAGCACCTGTTCTTTAGCAAGTTTTGAAGTCATTTTTGTGTTTACATTTTTTTAGCCAGCTTTGAAGAATCTGTTGAACAATTCAGAACTTGCTACTGATAAAAAAACATCAGATGAAAATTCTAAAAGTTCAAAGATTTGAAAAATAGATAAACAACAGAATTGAAAAGCGGTCATGTTCGAATTAAAAAAAATGTGGTTTTAGCAGTAGATATATTTTTATTCATAATTCTCGACAATTGTTTTCTATTTTATTCTTTTTGGTACAGAAATCTGAGTTGTTCAAAGTATTTTCCTAAGTTAAAGAATAATTTGAAAAACATCGTCTAAGGCTTAGACGTTTAAATTGGTTTCTAATGTACTTTGGTCAGGTAAAAGCTCTCAGATATTCAAAACATTTTTTAATGTCAGCTAAAAAAAGATTATAGTGTGAAAAAAACTGCAATTAAAAAAATTATTATTCACGTAAGTAACAAAATTTTGAAGATAACAGTTTTATAAAATACGCAGTTTGCTGAAATGTAAAACTAAGCCATATGTGGGCATCCACATGAAAAGGGCCCTTGTGGTAAGTTAAGGTCAAAATTATTATTTTTAGGTTTGATTCGGGAATGAAACTGAGACCTGAAGTGAATTATTTGGGACTATACTCATATCCAGATAGTAAACAGAAAAAGGTATATTTCATGTTCGAAGAAAAAATATAACATGTGTGCTTATGGCACTCGCTAAGTGTAGGTACGTTTTTCTCGAATAACGTTTTTTCGAAGATCCAACCTCAAAATCGCCCCGGTGACTCGTTTTTCAAATCATAGGGTTCATTTTGGGCCTAAAATTCCGGGAATTTATCCGGCTATATCCACCTATACGTAACTCTATACCGGCCACAAGGGCCCTTTTCATGCGGACGCCCACATACAACAATCAACTCCAAATTAATTATGCTTCATACGAGGGAATATTATTTAGGACTTCCAAAATTTTGCTTTTACTACCGCGACTAACATACTATTCTCCGATACGCAGTTTTACGTATATTTTAGAACATATTTTAAAAGTATGAAAAATTAATCAAATCCCTATTTTTTTATCGCAGTCTTGAAATATCAACTATTACATTTCTCGTTGATAGTCCATCATTTTTCTTTGAAATTTATTTTTAATTTTATTAGAAATTTGTCTACTTGGTTAGAAATACATCCGTTTTGGTAAAAAAATGAATTTTTTTGTTGCATATTAGTTTTTTTGTGACGAATTCATCATTTATGATTTAAAAATCACTTTTTTGTAGTAAATTCGTCTTTTTGTGTTCAAACTTGATCAACTTGTAGAAAATGCAACTATTTGGCTGAAAATTTAAATATTTGGTCAAAAATTTAACTTAATTTATCTCTTTGATTAAAGATTTAACTATTTTGATAAAAAATCGAATTTTTATATAAATAGCTAACGTTTTCGGGTTGAAAATGAACTATTTTTAAGAAAATTCATCTTTCTTGGTTGAATTCAACTGCTTCTGATTTGAAATTAGAACCTTTTTTGTTGAAATATGAATTATTACATTTTTTGTTGAGAATTCATATCTTTTATTGGAAATGTAATTAATTCGTTGAAAATTGAAACCTTTTTCTATTGAACTATCACATTTTTTGTTAAGAATTCATTTTTTCTTTAATTGTATTATTTGGTTAAAAAGATAATCATTTTTTGGAAAATCCAAAAATATTTTTAAAAAGTCATCCTTTTTGGTTGAAATTCAACTTTTTTTTCACCAATTTATCAATTTGGGTTCAAAATTCAACTTATAATTTCGAGTTGAAAATTCAATTTTTTTGTACAAATATCATCTTTTTGGCTTGGAAATTCAACGATTTGGTTAAAAATTTTCTCTCTTTTGATTGCAAAATCATTTTTGGTTGAAGATTCATTTCTTTGATTGAATATTCAACTATTTTGATGAAGATTCGCATTTTTAAGTTGAAAAGTGAACGTTTTCTTGTTGAAAATTAAACTGTATTGAAGAAAATTTGCCTTTTTTGGTTGAATTTAACTACTTGTGATCTAAAATTAAAACCTTTCTTGTTTAAGTATGAACTTTTACATTTTTTGTTCAGAATTTATATTTTTTTGGTTGAAAATTCCTCTTTTTGGATTAGCAATTTTATTATTTGGTTCAAAATCTAATTTTTTGGTTGTCAATTCAAACTTCATTTCATTGAAATACTTATTAACTACTACATTTTTCTTTGAGAATTTTTCCTTTTTATTTAAAAATTGTATTATTTGGTAGAAAAGTGCATTATTGTTTAAAAAATTCAAAAATTTTGTTAAAAAATCATGCGTTTCAGTTGAAAATTCAACTGTTTCAATAAAAATTCATCTATTTGGTTGAAAATTCAAATATTTGGTTGAGAATTTAGCGGTTTTGTAGAAAATTTGTCTTTTTGACTTAAAAACTCAACAATTTGGTTGAAATTTTCTCTCTTTCTTGGCTGGAAAAGTTTTCTGGTTTGAAGATCCATCTCTTTAATTGAAAATTGAACTATTTTCTTGAAATTTCGCCTTTTACAGATGAAAATGAACATTTTCGGTTTAAAAATTAAAGGGTTTTAGAAAATTCTTCTTTTTTGGTTGAATTCAATTTTTTTCAATTTAAAATTAAGACCTTTTTTGTTGAAATATGAACTATTATATTTTTTGTTGAGAATTCATCTTTTTTTGATAAAGGTTCGACTAAATTGTTACAAGTTGAGCCACTTTGCTGAAAATTAATTCTTTTGTTTAAAGATTCACCATTTTAGTTTGAATAGTTGAAGATGAAAAATATGTCGTTTTTGGTATAAAATTAATCTTCTTGATTGAAAATTCATCTTTTGGAGTTAAAAATTCATCTAGTTTGTTGATAATGCAATATTTTAAATTGAAATATTAGCAATTTTAAGTCCATTAAATCGTTAGCGATTTCTTTGCTGTCGACGATATCCTTAACATCTACAAAATTAACAAATAAATCGTTTGGGAAATATTTGAAATTAGTATCATCAAAAAGAATATCTTTTAAGGCATCTTGTTTTCTGTTTTGAATTTCTGTTTACGGTATCCTTAACAAATTAATCGAAACCTTGTAAAAAGGGGTAAAAGGGAAAAAAGGCCAAAAGTCTCGATTTTAGATATTTTAGTGGATTTTTTAAATCTAAGGTGGGAAAAGGGGGGAAAGGACGAAAGGGGGATTAGGTAAAAATACAGGACGGACTGTGATCGCTGCACTTACCATAATTTCCATTTGTCACATTTTTGGATATTCTGCTGAATAACCGCATAATCTGAAATCGTTCACACTTATCGTTATTTGCCATTTTACCTGAAGTACCATGCTGTATATTATACCATTAAGCCATTTCCCTTTCGGGGTAGGCGGTATAATGGAGCAAAATTCTAAGCGAAGCAAATTTAAGCGACATTATATTTACGTCTGATGTCATTAATTAAGAAGAACTTTCAGTTATATGACGATTCTGGAAAGCGGGGATTACACCAAAAGACAATCCGAAAAAAAATTGATGACGAATTTTAATTCGAAATAATAAAAATTAGGGCAACTGGTAATTCGGGAAAGTTAAAATTGGGTCAAAAGGTAATTTAGGAAAATAGAAATTAGGAAAAAGTATTATCACGTCAAATAAATTTAGGTAAAATTAACATTAGGGAAAGGAGAATTTGGGGCACATTTTTGAGCTTCTCAAAGAGTTAGTTGAATGTTGTCAGGAGAAGGAAAATACGAAAATGTAAAGTCCGTCATTCTTTTAAGAATAAAAAAGACTGAAATTTTGAGTTAGAAAGGAATTGAAAATTTCAAAATAGGATTAAATTTTTGACTGAATGTTAGTTAACCGCGAAAAATCTTTTTAGAATGCACGTGCACCGGATGCGTTCAAATTACAGGGAGAGGGTCTCGACAGAGGGCGATAATTTCAACCTCGATAATCAATTGAACCTTTAAGAACCCCACGAACTTTCTCTTCCATTTCAACTTTTTAATCGTGTAATTTTAGCGGCATCGTTCGAATTAAATGGCCCTTTAAGGAAATGTAGTGGTTATAAAAAAGAACAGTACTCTCCCAGTGTTTACGAGATTCAGATCTGAAAACATGAAAACGATTTCTGCTGCCATATAAGGGGTCCATCAACTTAGTAATCTACATCTTTTGGAAATTTATTCAAGTTACTGTATCACACTATAATAAAAATAATTTTTGCAAATTAAAATAATAAAATTAAAATAAATTTAAAGAGTATGAAACCTCATCTCTTTTGGGCCATATAAGGCAACTGCATCCACTGCACCTGTCCCACTGGTCACTGGGACACTTCCCATATTTTTTCAATTTTTATATCGACATAAAAGTACGTCCATCGTCTAGACTTCGAAGGTGCTAAGGATTTATGATTCAAAGACACGAGACTCGTTAAGCAGCCTTATACTAAGCTATAATGAATATTCTCCTGGACTGCGTAACAGACGCCCACTTATAGAAGTGCCATAATTCAACCGCTAGGCTCTCCGCAGCAATCCTAATAAATATTTATCACTCATAATAACGTCTGAATCTGGCAGGACTTTATATCAATATTGATTCATATTTTCATCTGCGACACGCGATAACTGCATTAAGTTCGATTTTTCGCTTCGATTCGAGATCGAACTCCATTGAGCAAAACCTACGTCTTTATCTTCAGTTGAGTTTGTCTAATAAGCGTCTCTTGAAACTGATTATTAGTATTTTTCCTTTTTCTTATACCAGATGTGTGTCCTTTTGCGTTTGATTTATTTCTTCCAACATATCATTCTCGCTTTATCGATTGCTTGCTTTTTAGCTTCGTTAATTATGCTATGTTAATTATTCGCAGCCATCCTTGCATTATCCGTTTCTGCAATGAATATAAATTGACATATTATCGAGAAAGTTGAGCTGCGAGTAATTCCTCTTCTTAGATCCGGTACATTCATTTTAATTGAGTCTCTCATCTCCCTGTATCTTAATATAATTATAATTTTTTTTAAGAATTAGAAGCCGTCTATAAGGGGCCGTACTTAAATTGCGTAACGGATTAGAGGTACTCTCTAAGAACGGGGCTATACCTAATTTTTTGTTTCCAGAAATAATAAGATATAGGATTTAAAATTGATGGAACAAAAACAAAAAAGTGTAATAGTTGATATTTCAACAACAGCAAAAAATAGAAATTTCTGTCGAAAAAAAATTACACTGGAACCTGGATTGATGCACGGATTCGGACATCGACCGCAGGTGGCCTTCGACACAAATCCAGGGACTTTAAACGTCAACACGCAGGGCCGCGTGATGCAGTGAGAGTGCGACCCTCATGCTGTTTGTCACGCTTGACTGCGCAATGTCTCTCTCTCTCTCTCTCTTTCGGTATCGCGCTTCCCGCATTACCAAAATTCGGAGGCCATTGATTCTAGGAACGCACAAATTTAGTTTAGGGAAATCCAGGTTTCAGTGTAATTTTAAAACCAAAAAGACGAATGATCAACAAAGGAAAGATTTTTCAGGCAAGAAAGAAAAAAAAGTTCATCTTAATTGTTGAACCTTCAAGCCAAAAGACGAATTTCCTGCACAAAAATTGAATTTTCAACAAGAAATGACTTTTCGGCAAAAAAAATCAATTTTCAACGAAATGGTTGCATTTTTACACAAAAAAGATAATATTTTAAACTGAAAAGATTTTTTTTTTTCAAAAAAGAAAATTTTCAACCAAAAGTTATATTTTCAGTTAAAATAAATACTTTTAAACAACGAAAAAAAAAGAATTTTCAAAAAAATAGTTAAATTTTCAACCGAAGAGATAAACCTTCAATTAAAAAAAAAATTAACAAAGAAGTTCAATTTTTTCCCAAGTAGTCAAATTTTCATTTGACAAAGATCAATTTTAAACATAATATTTGAACTTTCAATCAAAGAAATACATTTTTAACTGAAAATATGAATCTGCATTTATACTAAAACATATGAATTTTTCAATCAAAAAGACAAGTTTTCAAAATAGTAGTTAAATTTTCATCCAAATAGATTTTAATTGACTTTTCTACAAAAAAAAATAGTAATTTTAAACAAAAAGTAAAATTTGTACTAAAATAGTTTAATTTTTAACAAAACTGTTGCATTTTTATTCAAGGAAGATGCAATTTCTACTGAAATAGATGAATGTTTAGATAAAAAAAAACAAATAAAAAAAATGTATTTTTTATCCAAAAAAGATTTCAGCTGACTTCAACAAGAAAATAGACATTATAAAGGAAAAGTCAATTTTCTACAGAAATAGTTGTATTTTCAACTCAAAAAGACGAATTTTCAACAAAACAGTTGAATTTTCAAAAAAAAAGGATGAATTTTTAAAAACATTGTTGATTTTAACAAAATAATAAAATTTATCAATGAGAAGCTAATTTTGAGGAGGAAGCTACTGCAAAAAAAGAAATCGAAATAGGAATACAAGGCGAAACTTCATTTTGAAAATTCCCTAATTTTTCCCTGACCAATTTTCCATTTTATCTCACCATTAGTATTTAAAGACCAGAATCTTAAATTTGTAACATTTTTTACATAGAATATTTTAGAAACAGATTTTCAAAAATTTCAAATTAAAATTGAAAAGTTTTTAAATTCTTCTTGACAGTTATTTAAAAAATATATTCACAAACTTTTGCAAGATTTTTTTCTAAATCTTACTTTATACTTTAAATGAAGTTAACCTTTTACTTTAAAAGTTAAAATTTGAGTGTCATAAATTCATATTAACTTTCTGTAGAATTACTGCGAGTTATTTGTTTAATTTGAGAATTTCCAAACATCACGAACACGAATAAAGGACCCCTTCCCCTTCTGTAACAAATCAAAACAAAATCTTTTGACCCCTCCCGCGCCGAAAACTACAGTTGTTAAGAGGAGGGGTGGGGGGGGGTATCACTGGAAGTAACATTGGGAACTTAGATAACGTTTGGTACGTTCCATAATAATTAAATAAGTTTGAAAATTACTTTCATATTTCAGACTTCACAATCTTTACCCCATTGCTGTCTTTACCCTTTTGTTAATGAATTAATCTTTTTCCCCTGTTTTCAAGAAACTTCCCCCTTTATCAACTGTTTCGATCAAATTTCTTCTTTTCGGGTTAAAAATTCAACTCACACCTCCTCAGAACCAAGTTTCACTTAAATGAGCAGGCTAAAGTTTGTACCTCAGAAATTATCTGTTGGGGATGCCTCCTGAGTATTTTTACAGAATATGAAAAAAATCGTTAGGCCCCCTTTTGAAATAACTCGATATTTATTGTTTTTTGATCAATTTATGTGATTTTTTTTAAAGGAATAAGTGACGTTTTCTGTACTAAAAACATTCAGTTTTGCGCCCAAAATAAGTTCCGGTGTGATTAATATTGATTGACTTTCCGATCCCTTTTAGATTTTGAAAAATATGTGGAAGACATCAGTTTTTTCAAGATTCCACAATTCTGGTCCATTTGTCGTGAAAATTCTAAAAACCAAAAAAAAGGTCCAAAAATTTCCGAAGAATTGAAAAAACAAGAATGTTCTAGCATGAATAGTTTAGAAGTTATGAGCTCTTTAAGTGATTTTTCAGTGAAAAAAACGTTAAAGCTTTTTCTTTTTGCACAATATCTCATTTCCCATACATCCTACATGCAAGTTGTTTGAAAATAAATTAAAGAAGATTAAATTATCTTCAAAACTCAAAAAAATAATTAATTCTATCTTTTATAGAACAGAAGTTAGAGTCTCTTATAGCAGGCTGCTTTTTGTGGAACTTTATCATGGATCGCATTTTTGATTAAAATTTATTTTGTGTATATTGCATCAGCATTTTTCACTATTTTCTTCAACTCTTAAACTTGGGAAAGCCAATCGTCAGAAATGAAGGTTTAAAACCATCAATTAGAGAAAACTTATAAATTATTTATTGTTGCTATAATAACCATAATTCGATTTTTCAATTTGTAAAAAGAATTTTAAAAAAACAACCTGCTATAAGAGACTATAACTTCTGTTCTATAAAAGCTAGAATCAATTTTTTTAGATTTAAAGATAATTTAATCTTCTTTAATTTATTTTCACACAAATTTCATGTGGGATGTACAGGGGATGAGATATTATGCAAAAAGAAAAAGAATTAAGGTTTTTTTCACTGACAAAATCATTTTAAGAGGTCATAACTTCTGAACTATTCATGCTAGAACATTCTTTTTTTTTAATTCTTCGGAAATTTTCGGACATTCTTTTTGGTTTGTAGCATTTTCACGACAAATGGACCAGAATCGTGGAATCTTGAAAAAAATGATGTCTTCCGCATATTTTTCAAAATCTAAAACGGATCGGAAAGTCGAACAATATTAATCACACAGGAACTTATTTTGGGCGCAAAATTGAAGGTTTTTAGTACAGAAAACGTTACTTAATACTTTTTCCTTTCGAAAAAAATCACATAAATTGATCAAAAAACAACAAATATCGAGTTATTCTAAAAGGGAGCCTAACGATTTTTTTCATATTCTGTAAAACTACTCAGGAGGCATCACCAAAACATAATTTCTGAGGTGCAAACTTTAGCCTGCTCATTTAAGTGAAACTTGGTTCCGAGATGGCGTGAACTGTTTGGTTAGAAATGAACCCTTGTGTTGATCATTCAACTGTGAAAATAAAAAATTCTTTTGTTGAAAATGGTCTTTTTTATTTGAAAATGCATCTCTTTTGGTAGACATTTCATCTCTTTGGTTAAAAATCCAACTATTTTTAGTTAAAAGTTAATTATTTTTGGTTTAAAAGCATACTATTATAGTTTTGGTTAAAATTTTTATTAATTTGTTGAAAATTTTTAAATTTGGTTAGAAAATCATTTTTTTGGGGGGTAAAAATTCAACTGCTTTTTAGAATCTTCGTCATTTTAGCTGAAAAAATGAACAAATGGTTTCAAATTTGTTTTCTTTTTTTTTTTAATAACAAATCTTTTTTTGTTGAAAGTTCAACTATTTGGTTAAAAAGTCATCTTTTTTGTTGACGAAATAAACTACTTGATTGTAAATTGAACTAATTTATTAAGAATTTATTTTTTTGGTTGAAGATTCATATCTTGATGAAAATGTAACTACGTTGGTGAAAATTCGCTTCTTTTTTTGTTGAATTCAACTGTTTTTCATTCAAATTGAATTATTTTTAGTTGAAATGTTAACTACTATATTTTTCGTTGAGAATACATCTTGTTTGGTTATAAATTCAACTGCTTGGTTGAAAGTTGAACCACTTTGTTAAAAATCCATTCTTGTTGTTAAATTTTCTCATCTTTAATTGAAAATTCATCTCTTCGGTTGAAAATGTGTCCATTTTGTTAAATTTGTATTTTTATTCAACTTACCTATTTTTATTTTTATTAAAATCTTTCTTGGTTGAAATGTCAACTATTACATTCTTCGTTGAGAATTCATATTTTTTTGGTGAAAATTTGAACTACTTGATTGAAAGTTGCCCTACTTGATTAAAAATCCATTTCTTTGTTAAAGATTCATCATTTTAGTTGAAAATTATGTTGTTATTCAGGTTAAAAACTTAAGCATTACATTGAAAATTATATTTTCGTGGTTTATCATTAATTTTTTAACTGAAAATGTAACTATTCCATTTTTTATAGTTATTTTTGATAAATTAATCTTCTTGCTTGAAAACTAATTCTTTTTTTATCAAAGATGCAAATGCTTGGTTGAAAATGATCTTTTTTGTTGAACTTTCATATTGTCGGGTTCAAAATGAAATTTTTCTGTAGAAAATAAGATATTTTTTGATAAAAATATCTTCTTGATAGAAAATTAATATTTTTGGTTGAGGATTTGTTATCTTGAACATTAGGCTTTTCGCCTTGAAAAGTTGAAAGCCTAACCCTTCTGTTGAAAATTCTTTCTTCTTTTAGAAAATTAATCTTTTTAGTTGAGAAATCTTCTTTGTATATTAAAAATTAGGCTTTTTGTTTGAAAACTCAGCCATTTTGTTGCAAATTTAGGCATGTTGTTGAAAATTCCACTATTTTCATAAGAGTTTATAGTCAGTTCTGTTCTGTTTGAAGTTCGTCCTTTTGGATTGAAAATCCATCCTTTATGGTAGAAGAGATATCTTTGTAAGTTGAAAATTCAACTATTTGGTAAAAAATTCAACTATCCTTCTGAATTGGCAATTCATTTTTTATAGTAGGAAAGGCAGTTTTTTGTTGAATATTCATCTTTCTCAGTTGAAAATTTAATTTATTGTTGAAAATTCAACTGTCTTCTGAAAAATCGTCTAAAAAAGTATCTTTTGTTTGAAATTTCAACTATTTGGTTGCTAATGTAACTGTTTGGTTAGAAATTTATTTTCGTTGTTGTTGAAAATTCGATTTTTTGGGTTAAAAGTTCATCTATTTCGGTAGAAAATGATATATATTTCGACTTGCAATTTTAGGAATCTGATGTGTTTCATATTGATTTCAATATGGTATCGCCAACCATTTTATTCTCAAAAACTTATTCCTCTATCACTTCGGACTGTGAAGTCTAATATTTTAAAATCCTATAATATTAGCTAACAACTATATTATTTTCGGGAGGGGGAGGGTCATCATGATACACAACGAAAGGGGGGGGGTAAAAATAGTCAAAAATTGATAAGGTAATTCATGGACGGCCCTTATTTAAAATTAGAATTTTCTTATCTCTTCATGATACTGAGATGAGAAAAATATTCTTATCTTTTAGAAATTGTGAGCTATCTTATCACTTGTTCAAGCCCTGAATCCTTTTATCGTGAAAGGGAGGAGAAAAAAATATTTGTGGGAAGATGGAGAGTTGAAATTGGGTTTTGGGTCGCAGGTGCTGGCATAGTGCACAGGTCAGGGTTAGATTAACCCCGATCAGGTTACCCTTGGCGTGGGAGTGCTGGAAGGCCTACGTAATAATAGGCTACTAGGCGAGGATATGGGGGGGATTTTCTGTATAGTGTTATGGAACCCTATATAAGTATAGAAATTCAGATAGGTATCCCCCATTCGTTATAAACGGTTTCGTTTCAGCAACTCGCTGATTTATCTCGCTATTTCTGCCGAGATTTCTGCTCTCATCTCGCAAATTGTTTGGGAAGTGGGGAATTTGAAACTTAAATAGAAATTTAATACCAATAAGTAACAATTTTCTCACATGGAAATTGATGAATTGTTGTTGAAAGGCAGTGCTGTTACAGGTCAGGGAATTATAGAAAGTCAGGGAATGTGAAACTGGTCAAGAAAAATCAAGGAATGTCAGGGAAATCCTGAAGGAATCAATTGAAAAGAAATTCTCGGTCATTTTTCTCAAATTTTCAACCACCCCTCCCTTACGTAAGATACCGTAAAATTTGTTTAAACCCCCCCCCCCCCACCCAAAATCTTACTAAGATTGTATAGACTCATGAAACAAACATACATATAAATTTTCTTAATTAAATAAACAGTTAAAAATCCAACTGTTTTGTTGAAAACTCTTTTTCTTGGGTTAGAAATTCAAATATTACCATAAAAATATTAATTCTTTTTAAATTACTTTTTTGTTGAAGATTCAACTGGTTTGTAGAAAGTTCAACCGTTTTGTAGAAACTTTTTGGCATGAAAATTCAACATTTTGGATGAAATTTTTTTCCTTTTTAGCTGAAAAATCTCTCTTGGTTAGAAATTCTAACCCTTTTTTGAAAATTTGTAGTTTTTGGTTGAAAATTCAAGTACTAAATTAAAAGTGGAATTCATTTACTAAAAAAAATGCATCTGCTATTTTATTTTTTGTTTCTTTTATATATCTTTTTTAGTTGAAAATTTCACTATTTGGTTAATAATTCTTTTTTTTTGTATAAATTCAACCTCATTTGTTGAAAATTCAACTATTTTGTTAAAAATCGTTTGCAGTTGAGAAATCCATTATTTGATTGAAAATTCGGCATTTAGCTAAAAATTTGTTGCTTTTTTTTACACAAAACATAGCTATTCTATTTTAGGTAGAAAGCTTTTTTTTCATTTTAGAATGCAACTATTTGGTTGAAACTCAGTTTTGAAACATCTTTTTCAGTTGAAAATTCTACTATTTGATTGAAAATTCGTTTTTTTTTTTGGTAGAGATTTAACGCTATTGGTTGAAAAATCATCTGTTTGGTTAAAAATTTAACTATTTAGCTAAACATATTTTTTAGTTGGAAATTCCACTCTTTGTTTGAAAATTCGTATTTTTTAGTAGAAGTTCAACCTCATTGGTTAAAAATTTATCTATTAAGGTAGAAAATTTACCTATTGGATTAAAAATATTATTCAGTTAAACATTTCTCTATTTGATTAAAAATTCGTCTATTTTGGTAGAAATTTAAGCTTATTAGTTGAAAACTCATCTACTTAGTTAAAATTTAACTACTCGGTTAAAAATTCATTTTCAACACTGTCTTTTAGTTCGAAATTCCACTATTTGTTAAAAATATATTTTCTTTCGTTAAAAATCAATATTCTCAACTGAAAATACAACTATTTCAGTTTTTGTTGAAAATGTACCTTTTTGGTTGGAAAGGAAATTTTGTTGAAAATTCGACTTTTTTAATAGAAAATTAATCTTTTTGGTTGAAAATTCATCCCTTTGGTCGACAATTCAACTATCTGGTTTAAAATTGATTTTTTGTTCGGTTGAAGATTCACCTATATGAATTTTCAACCAAAAAGATCAATTGAAATTAATCTTTGAGGTTAAAAATTCATCTTTTTGATTGAAAATTCATTTTTTGTTGTTGAAAATTAAACTATTCAATTCATTTTTTCAAATCCCTCTTTTTTTGTTATTAATTCAACTATTTGGTTGAAAATTCATATATTTTTTACATGTTCATCTTTTTTGGTAGAAAATTATTCTTCTCGATTGAAAATTTATTCCTTTTGTTAAAAATTTAACTATTTTACTGAAAATTCGTTCATTTTCGTTGAAATTTTTTTTTTACCAGAAAAATCAAATACAATTCCATTTATAGTTAAAATTGTATTTTATGCTTTAAAATTTATTCCTTTGGTTAAAATTTTAACTATTTTATTGAAAATTCGTTCTTTTAGGTTAAAAATTTATTTTGTTTACCAGAAAGATCAAATATTCTATTTTTAGTTAAAAATGTACCTTTTTTAGTTTGAAATTTGTGTGTTTTGTTTGAAAATTGCCAAATTTGGTAGAAAAATAATCCTTTTGGTTAAAAATTCAACTATATGGTGAAAAATTAATATTTTTTTAAAGATTCATCACTTCAGTTGAAAATTTATTTCTTTAGTTACAAATTCCACTATTTTTTTGAAAATTCTTCTTTTAGTTGGAATTTTTTTTTATTAATTTATTTATTCCATGTGTAAGGGTTTTTTTTATACCTGAAAGAAAAATTTATAACAATCAGGGAAAAGTCAGGAAATGTCAGGGAATTTCGAATTTGGGATTTTGTAGCAAACCTGAAAATGGAAATGATTTTATTTATAGAGATTTATCAATATATTACCAATAATACACCTGAAAGTTAGTTTCAGGAACACAATTTTTTGATTATTAATTTCAAAAAAGTAAAACTTATATTTTGTGCATACCAACAAATGTACGGTTTCCAAATAAATTCGCACAGTGTCTACACATGTTTTTTATTGTATTCTTGTAAAATAAAGGAAGTTTCTCCTTTCAGCCGTTCTGCTTTGTTTGAGCGGCTTGTATACATTGAGACAAGGATCTTCTCAAAATTTCTGTCGACCTGTCTTCTCGCACGTATATCAGTGTATCACGTTTTAGTACAAGCAAGTCGCCCCGGGCACGGATATTATCCCATACGATGCGTAGGGTCGAGAACGTGTGTAGGGTTGATGTATCCCCCAGAAGAAAGGAAGTTTTTTAAATAAATCATAGATCTAGGCAACAGGTGTAACGTTGCATCACGATCTGAGCTCTTGTTTCACGAACCCTCAGAAAGGATTAGAAAAAAGCATCCCTGATTATTTTTTCCCACCCAAGATCTTCATTTCATTCGAAGAATGAAATGCAAATACCTTTTTTAAAATTAATGCACTTCCTCTCTTTAATTACTTTCAGTACAAAAAAAATGAAGAAATTCAAAGTAGCAACTTGTAAATTTTGTTTCTTATTACATCTCTCAATCACGACTAACGAGATAAGAACGCCACGTGAGACTTAAAGATGATTAGTCTCGCCTCATCGAGTGCAGCCGTCACTCGCGAAATAACTTCATTAGTTACAACATTTTTTTAAAGACACCTGGACAAGTTGTGGATTGTGGTGCTTTGTAAAATTGTACAAGACGAATAAAGACTTTATCCCTTTTCGTCGCGCGGCTTTTGCACATCCCGAGTCATGTTGCGTTTACTGTACCAACATTGAAAAAAAAATTATTGCAACATCAAACAGCGCGCGGCACGATGCCGAAAGAAGTTCGAACCCGCGGCCCTTCGGGGAATCAAGGCACACAGGGACGAACGAAATAAAATGAAATTAATCCGAGGACCCGGCGGGGGTCGTCGGCTCCTCTCTGTCCTAGCTCATAATAAATAAATCCACGCTCCAGCCCCCGTGGTGTCCCAATTAATTCCGCTTTATTGCAGGACGTTCTAACGATATTCATGCCGATATCAAGTTCATTACAGTCCTCGTCCTTTTATATGTTATCGACGTCACCGTTGACCAATTTTATTGTTCCTGGAATGAGAAATAATGCTTATTTATTCATTGTTAGCTGGATAAAGTGGCTGGGAGAAAAATGATCTTAGCTACCTGTTATATTAGTTATTGTTTCATTCAAGCCAAATGCTTCAACCTTAATACCTTGATGGATTTTCAAAATTCCAGATCGATTCTTAAATGAGCATCAGCACCAGAAGACATGTCCTTACAAACTTTTATTTGTTAGATATTCGTCAGAAGATTTTTTTTTTCTCTACGCCCTCATCAATTCCAGACAATCTATCAACGCCAAATAAGTTTCTCTGTGATAAGATCTTCCACCAGTCTTCAACTTGGACTCTTACAAAATCGATTTCACTAAATTTGATCACGAATTCGCAACAAACAGCCTTCCAGGATATGCCTCCGTCTTAAACATAAAACAGCGATGATCCGAATGATATTCCTTTTCGGAAAGGCCGGCCTCGAGATTCACTGATGGTTAATGAAGGGGTTAGAGGCAGAAGGCAGGTTTGAAGGCGTGCACTGACTTTGCAATCGTTAAGGGCAAAGCGGGCAAGTCGAGTCGATAATCTGCTTAAAATTCGAGCGGACTATCCCTCTTAAATCTGCAGCTTCGATAGGTTGTTCGGCCACGGGCCCTCTTGAAAGTGTTGTTAATCGACCGTAAATAATTGCATTATCACACCTATCATTGGACCGCTGACGAGACCATTCGCGAAATCGGCTTTCACTTCTCGAGGAAATTGGTGCTTGTATCAATCATAGCTATCGACATGACTGTTCGTACCGCTATCCAGGGCGCGTGCTCATAAAGTATTTATTTATCTGGATTTACTTGGAAACATATTAAGTTTTATGTACAGTCTCGCATTCAGTGCTTCCAATTACGAAATGCTGAATCGCTGATTGAGTAATGATTTCGTGATTTGAATGTGCCCCGTGAAATTACTCCATTTAATTATTTCGATTCAAATAATTTATTACAAGCGCAATTAGGTTTTTGATCATCGAGTTCGATATTGTAAGTATTTTCCAGAAAAAAATGTTGAAAGTATGGAAAATAAAACGATTTAAGGTTGTTCTTTTTATCCATGAGAAAGAAAGTATTTTTTAAATCCTTTTAGTAAACTCCCACCAAGAAGGATTACATAGTTCAATGTATTAACACTTTCTTTTAACTTCTTCCATGACTCTTTCTCTCTCCCCTCCCCCCTCTCTCTCTCATCCGATTTTCTCACCCTCTTCAACTAAAACCCCTATATAATTTACTTAAACGATTTCCCACCCCTTTCCTCTCTTGCTTCCATTCTTTTCGCCCTCGAATCTTAAAATCTGGTATCCTATCTCTATGTCTTCTTTGCCTTTCACATTTCTACCCTCTTCCTTCCCATTCCGACACCTGATTTACCACCCTTGCCATTCTCCATCCTCTTCAAGCTCACTGTCTACAGTTCAAATCGCTCCCCCCCATCTCTTAGATATAAACGTTAATACATTTTTCCTCTCCACCCTCTATCTTAACCCATCAGTCTCTATACCTGTTTACTCATCAGTTTTTTTATTTACTTACTTACCCCCACGTCTCTACCCTTCCCCTCTCCATTACTCTTAATCTCTATCTCACTTACC
Source organism: Andricus curvator (assembly GCA_932195095.1). Classification (NCBI taxonomy): domain Eukaryota; kingdom Metazoa; phylum Arthropoda; class Insecta; order Hymenoptera; family Cynipidae; genus Andricus; species Andricus curvator. The sequence goes on along the minus strand of CAKNYM010052936.1, from coordinate 148,481 downwards.
TTCTCCCTATATTGACCCCTTCATCAACATACCCACTAACATGTACCCCCCTCACCCTATATACAAATTTGAACTATTTTCACCTTCCCTCATACCCCTGAGCACTTCATCCACAAAATTTTTCTCATCACATAAGTGTATATACCCATTTACCTCCTCAGGACACATAATATTCACCCCCTACACTTCTTACGTCCTCTTACTCTCTACCTTTATTACCCCCACATCTATACATTTCCCCCTAACACCTTCTATCATAAGATATCAGTCCTCACACCTATTTACTTATCATCTCTCATCACTTCCTCCCTGTTGCATGTAAACAACTAAAACACTCACCACATTCCTTATTACCCCAAATCATCCCATCCTCTCCTCCTCTTTTATATCTGATCAGTCCCTTAACCCATTCAACCCCTTTCTCCATATCCCTTTCAACTACTTATACAAACTAAAACTCTGTTGACCTTCCCTTATACTGCTGAACAATCCATCCCCTTCTCTTTTTTTTATTATATCAGTGCTTGTAACCTTTTACCATCTCAGTAAACATACCTATCACCACCTTCCCTTTTGTATCCTTTTATCCTCATTTTGCATTACGTATACGTCTATGCTTTTCCCCTCAATACCCTCTCTCTTAACCCATCAGTCTTTAAACCTGTTTACCCATCATTTCTCAATCACTTTCTTCCGGTGATTATAAACTATTTAAACAAAACTTCCATCTTCCTTTTTACCCCTAATCACCCCATCCCCTTATCATCTTTCTTATCCTGCCAGTCCCTATTCCCGCTGAACACCTCATTTCATATATCTATCGAAAACCTACCCTTATTCTCTCTTACCTCTACCCGTTTTTAAGTTCCTTCACCAATATATCAATTAGAAAACATCTTTCTATATTTTTAATTTTTCTTTATATAAGAATTAGAATTTTAGAACCTCCAAATACCCCATCCCTTCCTCGTATTTATTTACTGAATCAGTACCTCTTTTACCCTTTCAGTGCATATACCTCTCACCTACTTTCCTTCTCATATTCGTTTACCCTCCTTCTGCAGATCTATACCTTTTACCTGAACACAATACATCTTAACCCATCAGTTCCCACACCTGTTTATCTATCTTAACTCATCACTTTCTTCCTGTCTCCTATAAACAATTGAAATATCCTCGATTCTGGCCCTAATCACCCCATCACTTCCTCCTCTTCCTTATCTCATCAGTCCCTATACCCATTTAATTCTTCATTCGATATACCCAATAACCGTCTACTCCTATTCTATTACATTACCTTCCCTCTCACTTACCCTTATATATCTACCCTTCCCCTCACTATTTTTTGTACCCTCTATTTCTCTAACCACTACACTTTTCACGAACCATTCACCAATATACCAATTAGAATTGAAATTCCTCCTTCTCATCCCTATACAAACTAAATCTCTCTTCACCGCCCCTTATACCCCTTAACACCCCACCCCTTCTTCTCTTCTTTTATCGCATCAGTGTCTGTATACTTTATCTCTCTCCCTTTACCCGTATAGACACTAAGCCTCCGTCACATTTCCATCTACCCCTCACCATAATTACCTTTTACTCGCTCCTTTTTTTATCTATTAATCTCTATATGCACGTTCACCTCCTGAGTACATACTTACCATTACCCCGTCCTCCATCCCTATCTTTTTTATTCCGCACATTTATTAACCAGGCTACTCTACCTTACTTGTAAGGAAAGGCTCTATATTTATTTTGATGAAAAATGAGTTTTTTATAGTTAGATTCCTATCGAAAAAAGGAATTCATCTGTAGTGAAGGCAATTAGATATTGTCATCAAATTCGTGGATAGTTAGACCCTAATTAGCCTATCTACACAAGTTTTTGAGAAATCCGGAGAAATACTGTCGAAGAAAAGCTCTATCTACAAAAAGTTTGTCTATCTACACGAATTTAAGTATTGCGGCATCGTAAGTGAGTAAAAACCTATGTACATAGAGACATTCTTCCTCCTGACTCTCGCCCAGTTCGGTTCAACTTTCCGGAACAGAAAATCTGTCTACAGTTTTCGACGTTCAACTAATTTTTATTGCAATCATTTGAGTGATTCTTCAATGATTTATTAATGATATTAATACATAATGGCAGATAACAAATGAATTATAAAATATAGTCATCAAGTGCGTTAATTAAAAATTGCACTCTTAAAATGTAGCCAGAGTGTTTCTGCAACCTGAAAACGGTCTTCCTTGGTGCCAAAACAACGGCTAGGGGCTAGGAAACCTATCTACAGGAGGTCCAAATTACCCAAGAATGAGTAAAGATGCGAACACGTTTTCTTGGAGATTTTCGTTCGACTCCAAATGTAAATAGAGCCTTGATTCAACACACAGAAAAAACTGGTAGTAAGAAGCGTTGCAGGTAATCATTCAAGCAGGCTCATAGTCAGCTGATTACTCTCAACTGAGGTAAATTTTTCGTGGTTACAGGCCTACAAGGTGCCGCCTCTAGCGGAGTCCGCCGGAGATATCTGTGAATCACCGCGGAAAGTTTACCTCAATTTAGAGTACTCCTCGCGTTTATCCTGCCTGATTGATTACCTACAACATTCCGAAACCTCAGTTTTTTCTGTAAAAATACGGCCTCCCTTTCTCATCCTCATCCTTTCAAGCCTCCAATGTACTAATTTTCGTAACAAGTTTATATAGAGGACCCTGAATACAATTGTGAAGAACCGATAGCTGGTGGTTTCGTCGTTATTGTCGTTAATTTTCTTTATTTTGCTCATGAATTTGCTATTCACGCTGACTGCCCTTAAATCTCGATACCTCGAAGCGGAGAGTAGAATGTGCGATGTTATATGGTTCGGTGCCGGCTCGTCGTAAACAACGAGAGGCGAACGTAGAAATAAGAACCCGAATCGTCCGTGGCTGGTGATTGTCTGGCGGTTCGCATAAAGTATAAACCACCCACGACAGAAAGCCGTAGGAGTTATTGTAGTGCGTCACCTCGGCACCTGGAGCCCTCGCCACAGCGACCCGAGAATTTGCCAGCGCGAACCCCGCGTAGATTATGGGAAACACCATGAACGGGACATTTATAGCCGTGAAACTCGCGACGCTCGAGAAGGGCACTCCATCGCGGATTTGATACAACTTAATCGCTGGAAGACAGCCAGGCATTCCTTACCAGTCGTGTTCGTGATAGGCTTTCTGGGTTCACCGGGTTCCACCAATAAAGAGTGTGAAGCACGGCCCCCGCAGTTTTCGACCCTCGCCTTCTAGATCTTTAAGTCGAGAAATCTTTCATTTTTTTCATTTGTCTTTCCTCTTTCTTTGTTTTTTGCATACTTTGCTTTTACCGGACATTATATTGTACCTCATTTTAGGGCTGCTACATTAAAAAAAAGAAACTACATTTTAGTGACTGTTAATGGCCAGTTTTGTATTGGAGAACATCTCATAATATTTGATCAGGGAGATATGAACACCTTCAAAGTGTAGCTTATGGGAAGGTTTTGAAATAAAAGGAGAGGGTTATGTTCTTTTATGATCATATTTTCCACTTGACTCTTGTCACTTTAAATGTGAATCATTCAAAAGTGACTTATTTAAATTAGGCGGATTCAACGACTGACAAGTTGGTCAAAAGTGACTTTTCTAATCAGTGAACTTCGAATTTTGAATTACCAAAATTAATTTTCAACAACAAAAACGAATTTTCAACAAAATAGTTTATTTTTCAACAAAAGTGATTAATTTTCAACTATAATCATGAACCTTTAACAATAAAAAGGAATTTTTCATAAAGTACCTACTATCGGCGAGAAAATTCGAGTCCTCTGGCTTTGAAGTTAAAAAAGTAAGTGAAGAGGAAATGGTAGCTCAATGAATGAAGGATGATTTTGAAGGTAAAAATATTGTTCGTTAATGAGCGTAAAGCGAATATGCCCAAAAAAAATTTAGTGAAAAAATAATAGGAAAAATCTGAAAAAATTCATGATGGTATTTTAAACATTTTTGAACAAATTCCCCTTGAAAAAATTGCAGAATATAACAAATTGTTCGCTTTTTGTACATAAATATACAACTGTACTATCTTCAGTTCCAATGAAGATAATGAAGTGATATAAATTAGAGGTAGTTAGTTGAACTATCTGTAATTATTTACAATTTGAAAGAAGCACAACTTCTTTGGGGCCATTGAAAAAATACGTAACGCTTTTTTCTGAAAATTTGTACCCCCCCCCCCCACCCCTATGTAACGTTTTTACTATAGTAATCTTGAAAGAATGGGAGATGAACGACTGACCAAACAAGTGTATAAAGGTCAAGTAAATGGCAGATTGCCCAGAGGTAGACCGCCGAAAGAATGGTTAGAATCTGTGAATGAAACGATAATCCGAAGAGATATTATAAGCCATAGAAACACGAGAACTTACATGAAAAAATGCATGGACGTGAAGAAAGCTAGAGTAGTATGCCAGGACAGAAAAGTGTGGCGACAAATAGTTTGTAAACAGAGTGACAATAGAATGAATGACGCCTGAAACAAAGACCTTGGATACTAATGGGCCGAAGTGGGGAACCACACATAACAATTTTGTGAGGGGTCATCGCTAGACAGATTGATCAGCAACCTGGGTCACGCCTACCCTGAAAGGGAAATGGCTTAATGGTATAATAATCATAAAGTGTATGTAACTTTAACATTTCATTCGCGTAACGCTCGAGGTAACCCCCCCCCCCTCCCCCTGCAGGCGTGGAGTATTTTTTGAAGGGCCCCTTTTAAATTGTAAATAATTACAAATAGTGCAACTAACTACCTCTAATTTAAATCAGTTCATTATCTTCATTAGAACTGAAGTTAGTACAGTTGTATATTTATATACAAAAAACGAATAATTTGTTATATTCTCTAAATTTTTCAACTTCAATTTGTTTAGAAATGTTTAAAGAACCACCATGATTTTTTCAGATTTTTCCTATAATTTTTTCAATTAAAAACTATGTTCCAAAGTACACTGTCGTTAAAAGCTCTCAAATTTCCTTACTTTTTATCAGATTTTTGGGTCTGCAAGCTATACAATTTTTCTTGGCATATTCGTTCCAGGCTCATTAACGTACCATATTCTGAAATTTAAAAGGATCCTTCATTCATTGAGCTACTATTTTTTCTTTACTTACTTTTTAACGTCAAAGCCAGAGGACTCGAATTTTCTCACCGATAGTAGTTCAACTTTTAACCAATTAGTTGAATTTTCAGCCATTAAAGATGAAATTTCAAATAAGAAGATTAATTTCCTACCATAAAGACGAATTTTTAACCAAAAAGTGGAATTTTCCACTAAAAAAATGAATTTTCAACTTAAATGATGAATCTTGAACCAGAACAAATTTTTTTTCACAAAGCAGTTTAACTTTCAATCAAGCAATTGAATTTTATAATGAAAAAAAAAGAATTTTGCGCCAAGAAGAATAATTTTCTACAAAAAAAAAAACACATTTTCAACAAAATAGTTAAATTTTAAACCAAAGAGATGAATTTTCAACAAAAAACATATCAGCTGATATTTCAACCAGAAAAGTTTTCAATTTCGAATCAAAAACAGTTAATATTCACACGAAAAAGATTGTTATTCTAATTCAAACACAGTTAAATTCAAAAACAAAAATTAATTTCCTACGAATAAAAACAAATTTTTAACAAAATACATGAAATTTAGAATGAAATACCAAATAGTTGAATATTCAACCAAAAATTATAAATTTTTAACTAAAAAATGAATAGTTGAATTTTAGTTGAAAAAATAATTTTCAACCTAAAAAAACAACGAACTTTCAACAAAACAGTTAAATTTTCAAACTTAGATGTGAGCTTTTTCTAAACTAAAATGATGAATTTTTAACGAAAATATATAAGCTCTCGACGAAAAATGTCCTAATAGTTTATAATTCAAACAAAAAAGATTTAAAATAAAAAACAGTTGTTATTTCAACTAAACAAGTTTTTAATTTTCAACAAAATACATTTTTTTGAATTAAAAGGATCATTCTTAACCAAAAATGGGATAGGTTAATTTCCAGTTAATAAACATTATTAAAAAAAAACATTTTTCAACTAAAATCATGAATTTTTAATAAATTAGTTCAACTTTCAAGCAAGTAGTTGAATTTTCAACTGTAAAAGAGAAATTCTCAAAGGAAAATGTAATAGTTAATAGTAATCGGGGGGGGGGGGGGGATTTCAACCAAAAAATATTTCAATTCTAAATGAAAAGCAGTTTATATTTCAACCGCAAAAGAATTCATTTGTAAATTAATAACATTTGAATTCAACAAAAAAAAAAACGAATTTTGAAGCAAGATTTATGTGCTACGAATATAAACGAATTTTTAACAAACTACATGCAATTGCAACCAAATAGTTTAATTTTCAACTAGAACAGATTAATTTTCAACCAAAAATGACATATTTGAGTTTTCAGTTGAAAAAACAAACTATTTTTAACAAAAAAATAAATTTCAACAAAAAATGTCCTAATACACTAGGACCCTGATTCAGTAACCCTTGGATTTGTATAATTCCTAGATTTGCTGGCCCACTTAGTTTCACCGCGCAGGGCGAGAGACGGTTGCGACTCTCGCCTCGGAAGGGCCGCAGTGCACGAGTACTCAGTCAAGTATATTGCGCAATGTTATGCCCTCCAATTGGAGACGGTTCAGGGGGCCCTGACTGTTAACGTTTCGATTCCCCCGATTTAATAACAAGGCTATTTGCAGGCAACTCCCGAACTCTTACTAAATCGGGATCCGAGTGTAGTTGATATTTCAAACAAAAAGGATTTTAATTTTCATTAAAAAGACAGTTGAATTCGACCAAAAGAGTTAACTTTTCAACAAAATTGTTGAATAATCAACCAAATAGTTGAATTTTTAACCACAAAGGATCAGTTCGCAATCAAAAATGAAATAGTTTAAACTTTAATGAACCAAATAATAAAGTGGTTAACCAAAAAGATTAATTTTCACCCGAAAAGATTAATCTATTACCAAAAAGACGAAGTTAAAAAAAATCCAATAAAAAAGATCAAATTATTTTCAACCAAAATGAAATAATTAAATTTACAGTTAAACAAATTTATTTTGCGACAAAAAACTAACCAATTCTCAACTAAAATGATAAATTTTCAACCAAAAAAATGAATTTTCAACAAAGTAGTTAATCTTTGAAGCAAGTAGTTTTTCAACCATAAAAGATAAATTCTCAGCGAAAATGTAATAGTTGATATGTAAACCAAAAAATATTTGCATTTGAAATCAAAAAAGTTGAATTCAACCAAAAAGATAAATTTCTGGCCAAAAAGATTTGTTTCCTACCAATAAAGATAAATCGATCTCAACATTAATATCCACTGATTGAATCAGATATTTATAGAATGATCTAAACTTGCAACTGTCATTGATTAAATTATGAATTTTCAATGACTCAATCAGTAATTTTCATTAACTGAAGCAGTCATTGTCAATGATATAACTAGTAACTTTTACAAGGAATTTTTATTTAGAATAATTTTACTATTTTATTATAGCAGACAAATCAGTCACATTTATTGACTAGAAATCAGTCATTTAAGTGACTGATTTAATCAGCCATATTGACTGATTCATCTGTTCAAACGACTGTTTTTCCAGTGGAGATAAAATTGTGCTAGCTATTAGATAGATGAATTATTCTGTGTTAATTCAATTACTTCTTAGAATGCTTGATAACTTGAATAGAGACAGGATACCCTTGGCCAGAAACCTCAAGATCAAGTGAAAGATTTCGTGAGAAGAATTCTTTCTCACTTGCTACTTTTATCTACCTGGGAGATCGTACATGATCAATTAAAGTCACGATTCCTGATTTCTAAATAACCATAAATACAAAGCCTGATAAAATAATAATTTTTTCAGATAAAAAGTCTGTTTGTACCTCAAAATATAAGAAAAATATGTATTGCAGCAGTTCATAATAACGTCGCTCCCATTAATCGCAAATAATTTCTGTCCTACATAAGCAGAAATTAAAAACATATATCATTTTGATTATGACAAGCCTACTTTGTGAATGAAGCATTTACTCATTACTGTATAAGAGCCACCTAACAAGCGGGTTTGAATTTCGAGACAAAGATATTTGAAAATTAAAGCTACTTTGTAGCGTAATTCGAAGCGAATACACTCAACTCCCGATATGAGACCCCCCGGTTTACGATATTCATAGAACTGATGGCTTCCGCAGTTTCTTGTTGAGAGGAGCCGCGGAGCCGAAAGATTGGATGTGCTCAGTCAAGCGTGACAAACAGCTGGAGGGCAGGACTCTCAGCGCGTTAGTTGCATCAGGTTGCGTCATGCGTCAAGGCCAGCCATGGCTGAAACCGGTCTTACATTAGGAGTTGTGTGTATACCACCACCTTCCTCTGGTCGTATTGCACTAACCTTATTCTCTGCTTTAACCCAAAAACTAATACGAGAAAAATAATGAATATTTATTCCATTGACCGTGAGTGCGTGATCCAAAGAAAAGTGACTTATCATTAAAATCGACATTATTTGCACATACATCTTACTTAAGCCTTCACCTTGGTTGGATGTTGTTTAAAAAAAAATGAACATGAGTTACTACACCTATCCTGAATCCGACAACGGCCAAATAAATCGTCGGATTGGGAGAAATTGAGCACGGCGTGCCGTGTCGTGAATTCGACTCGCTATGTCGCACGTCGCACTGATGTTAAATAATTTTACTTGTTCATGCCTGTTAAAGCTCGTGTATCATTCGTGCGGCCTTGAGTCTTATTACAAATAATTTTCCATGTACTTACGAGCAGGAAAGGAGAAATCAACATCCGCTTGTATAAAGTATGAATGAAAAAAGGATGGTGCTTTATGAGTTGATCGATATTAAAACATCAGAAGATTAAAATGTTTACAGAACCTGAAGTTTCTAATCAAGACTCACGGTAGCGAATAGCCGCCAAGTACAAAAAAAACTACCAAAAGTCCTTATCTGGAATAATCATGTGTTTTGGATCTTTTGTGGATTGTTTGCGCAATCTCAACCGAATCTCAACCTTGGCAAACATTAAAAAGTAACTTTAAGCGTGATTTTGTGTTAATGCCTTAGAATCTGTGAGATTGAACCTAAACAAAAAACCATAAAAACAACCAATTGTTGACCGGTGCTACATCATAATCTATCGAACTAAGCACCAAATTTGAGCAAGAATTCTTAACCGATTTCAATGAACCTTGACATCTGACTGACCAACCATTGAAAAATAAGTTTAGTCGTGATTTTATTTCATTGCCTTAGAAACTGTGAGATAAAACCAAAACAACAACCCATAAAAACAACCAATTTTCGACCTGTGCTACATCATAATCTATCGAGCTGATTGGTACTAAATTTTAGCAAGAATTCTTAACCCATTTCAATAAACCTTGGTAGCCTATTAAAACGTAAATTAGGTCCTTCAAACCACCCCCTCTCATAATTTTCCGTTACCTGCTCCCCCTAAATTCCCCTACTTCTTCTCTCCTCCCACATGACTCTCTCCACACTTCAACCTTCGCTTCCTCGTACTTCCTTAACATTTTTCTCATCTGCTTCCCCCTCTCTTCACTTTCCCAGCCAAAATTCACCTTCCCCTACTTTTGCAGATCACATTTTCGCTCACTTCCCTCACTTACTCATTTCCCCTACCCTCACTTCCCCTAGTCCTCCTCCGAACACTTTTCCTCCCCTCATTTACACCCACTTCTACTGCTTCCCATATCCTAACTTCGCCTTCCTTCATTTCCCCTCATTTCCCCTCATATCCTCTTCCCTAATTTTCCCTCACTCAGCCACCTCTCGCTTCCCCCACTTACCTTCTCCTTATTTTTTCACTTCCTCTCCCTGCACTTCCCCACCCCTTATTTACGCAGCGTCCCCTTCCCTCATTTCCTATCACTTCCCGCACTTAATCTCTAATCATTTTCCATTACTTCCTCTTCTTCCCCTCACCTCATTTCCCTCTCTTCTCCTAAATTTTCCTACATCCCCTCCCTTCATTTCCCCTCACTTACTCTCCCATCGCTTTCCCTTACTGCCTTCTCATAATTTTCCCTTACTTCCCCTACTTCCTCTCCTATCGTTTCCCATCACGTCCCCTCCTTGACAAAAAGTAGGAACGATGGAAAGATGGATGGAGGAACGGAAGAACATCCGACTGAAACCATAAGGGTTTTTTTCCAGAGCTACTGAACCCTAAAAACCAGAAAAACAACCAATTTTCGACATGTAGGCTAATCTATCGAACCGATTAGTTCCAGATTTTGACAATAATTCTCAACCGATTTCAGTAATCTCTGACAGATTCGTAGCCTATTAGGACATTAATTAGGTCATTTTCCCTACATCCTCCTCCTCCTTGAACACGGGGAAAACTTGGCTATGTAGGGTGAAAGTCGGTTAGCGAACGCGGTTAAGTTGGCTCGAATACGGGGTAAAGTCGGCTGGGGTACGGGGTAAAGTTATCTAGGGTACGATGTATAATCGGCTAAGGTACAGGATAAAGTCAGCTTGGGTATAAAGTAAAATTATTTAGGGTGCGGTGTATAGTCCATCAAGGTACGGGGTAAAGTCGGCTTCGATATGGGGTGAAGTCGAGTAGGGTACGGGTGAAGTCGGCTGGAGTACGGGGTAAAGTCGGCGAGGGTACGGGTAAAGTTTGCTAGGGTACGGAGTAAAGTTGGCTTAGGTACGAGGTAAAGTCAGGTAGGTACCATAAGTACGACGGACGGAACGGAAAAATACAAAAAATATGAAACCCCATTATAAATAACTGCGATGTAAGAAGTCTGTCAAGTATAATGAATTTATGAAATTAGAGTTGGTCAAGTAATTAAGAAAAAAATATTAATACAAAAATATTATGAGAAACTTTATTTATAAAGAACCCTTTAGAAACTTTTTAAATAAGTTTTGAAAAGTCATTTTGGTCATTTTAAAACTTGACAGGATTAAATGTATCCAGAAATGTATTTACTGTGTACGGTAGATTGATGGTATAATATAATCCCGCGATGTATAAAAATAACTAAAATGGCTTTTTGAAATTTATTTCTGAATCTTCTATATGGTTCTTTATAAAAAAAGTTTCTCAATATATTCTATTATGAAATTTATTATTATTATACCATTAGGCCATTTCCCTTTCGGGGTAGGCGTGACGTGCTCGGTTGGAAAATAGTAGTGTGTAGGTGGGTATAAGGTAGATAGGTATATAGGTGTTAGGTATAGATATTTTAGATTGATCTGGAATTCTCGTGTTATTTATTTAAATGACACGTTCATTCCGCAACACTGCTCCGACCCAGGTTGCTGATCAATCTCTCTAGCGATCACCCCAGGTGAAGAGCCTCACAAAATTGTTATGTGTGGTTCCCCACTTGGGCCCATTAGGTATCCAAGGTCTTTGTTTCAGGCGTCATCCACTCTATTGTCACTCTGTTCACAAAATATTTGTCGCCACGCTTTTCTGTCCTAGCATACTACTCTAGCTTCCTTCACGTCCATGAATTTTTTTATGCAAGCTCTCGTGTTTCTATGGCTTCTTAATTTTTCCTAATTACTTGGCCAACTTTGATTTCATAAATTCATGCAGTTGTACCCGTCAGATTTTTTGCACCGCAGATCTTTTTGTTAGAATTCTCTTTTCCTAAAAGTTCATTCAACTCATTATACATTCCTACTTCCCTGCAAAAATTCTTCAAGGCTTCTATAATTATTTTTAACTTTCCGAAAAATATACTCGGACAGTAACTTCCGTGAGATTATATCAGCCAAAACATCTCTTTTACATTTCGTTTTGATATCTGTGGCTCTTATCTGCGGATTACGGGGGGTCATAAAAATGTCGCTATATATCATGGTTTCTTTGGGTGTCTGATTCATAATTAGCATGCTCGGAGGTGCGTTTAATGTATCTTAAATCAAAGAGATCAGACTGTTTGGGATTCAAGGTGAGTTTCGTCCAAGATTCAAGACTCAAGATGAATCAGGGACAGGGAGTATATTTTGGGTAACTTTCTTTCCCTCGGGACTTGGGTTCGGTACATGGGCGAGACGTTCACGTTCACGTAGTTGGGAAACGGTTCGGCTGCGGAACTGCAAGTGAGATGCTGGGATCCAGATACCCGGACATTACTTGGCTCTCATCCGCTCATCTACATGGCGGGCAATACATATTCCCGTGGAGGGCATGAGAGAGTCGGCAGCGATGCAGATATGGTTTATGTGCCGGACCTCATTGTGGAACGCCTTTGCGCCCCCATGTAACCCATGTAACGTATAGATTCGAGAGATACTCTCTTTAGCGTGGCTGCTCCGCGCCTTACTAATGCTCCAGTTTATAAGGGTTATCTTGCACTCAGATCCCCTTTCGACGAGCAGTCAGTCTGATTCTGATACAAGTTGGGAAAGACTGAGAGAGACAAGCAGAATGCTCTCAGGGGGTCTCTCGTCTCTCCTGGAACGTAATCTGGATCACAAAGTGCTGGAGTTGAAATAAAATGTAACTCTATCCCTATGAAAGGTCGGAGATGTTGGGAGGTGCTCCACTTTAGGGAAATGAAACACGGAGTCTGAAAGAGGGACTTAAGATTAAATTAAAGAAATTGTGAGGTACCTGAAGGACGAATGAGTGAGTGAAGACAAAATGTAAGAAATAGTAACTTTATCATAGTTTTTTCAAAGGTAATATTCTTAGATAATCTATTAGGATTTAATTAGCGTAATAAAAGCTTTCGAGGGATGCATGGACTTGGTTTTGCATACTTGGACATCTTTTCCTTAATGACGTTACAAATTTAGTGTAAATGTACACTGAAAAAAAAGATTAATTGGGACAACTAATAAAATTGTTGGGACAACTATTTTAGTTAGTCAATAATGGTACTACTATTCAGTTAGTTGGGAGAACTATTTTGTTAGTTGGGGCACGAGTAGTTGCCGTTCCTATTTAATTAGGTAGACTAACTATTTCAGTTTGTCCAAACGGCTATCTGTAGGTAGTTGAACTTACTAATATAGTTTATCATGTCTACTAACACATTTGTAGGTATAACTATTTTCTGTTTCTTACAGGGAATAATTAAAATATCTGTCACTATACTATCGAAATTTGAATTAAAAAGATCACAGTGGGCATGCGGGCATCTTTTTTGGGAAATCTTCGAGACGCTGATGTTAGTTCAGCTGATAAGACGTTCTAAAAAAATATATCCCTGTGACCACTGGGATCTTTCTTATTGCAGATGCACTTTGTAGGTTAGGATTTCCAGTAAAACTTAAAACTCGTTTGATTTTTCCAATTTCTTATACATACTTTCAAATTCTTCGATAGAATCCCCGAAGCCTAAACTTTGCAACACTTCTGATAATTTCATCATTTGTATATATATAAATGATGAACGAGACATCAAGTGAGCAACGAGTTATGACGGCCATGTCTAAACGTTCTTCTTCGTTTTACCGCAGGTATGTTGGTACCTTTGTCGCATTCTCAGTCGTACCAACCAAGGTAGCAAATAAAATAAATATGCCACCTACTTTAATTTGTTGGAGAAATCAATTAGTAGTACAGATGACTAATTTATTAGTAACTCTGACTACTAAAACGTTACTAATGTAAACTAGTCACGAGTACTACAAACTGCTTCCTCAACCGACTACTTGCTTAGTTTGTGTTACTAACTGAACAGTTGTAAGAACCAATCAATGCTTTACTAATAAAAAGGTAGTAGCCCCAACTATTCATTTTCCTCAGTGATAAATCTACATCAGATTTGCCTAAATTGTTATAATTTGAATCACATATTATCATTAGTATATTAGGATAGAACTGCGTGTTTTCTCCATTGCTTTTCTCTGGTGTCACCTGTTCTAACTGTCACATATTAGTATCAATGGTGACTCACTTTTTATGTTAACACGAGGAGACCGTTAATGCTTGTTGCAGCTGCACCAAACAGTGTGTTCACAAGTAGTAGAAAAATTATCGTGTTGACATTATTCAACCACCATTAACTGAATATTTTTCATCGAAATTGCATATAGTGCTGATCATTTTTTCTCCAACAATGCGAATATGCCGCTAAAGGTATAGGTTGGGACACAATTTTTGAAACCTATACGCTATTTTGTAATGAAATTCGTCTTTGGAATAACTTTTGAATCTTAATAATCAAAATAATCGCACTTTTGGTCATTTTTATGTATTTTTTACAGTCGACATTTCAGCATGTCTCGTTACAAGCAAAAAAGGGGAACGGAGGTATTTTTAAATTATTTTTTGTGTTTAAAGAGGTGTCCCAACCTACACTACAACATTTTTTTGGCAGATTGGAAGTCATTCAGAAAATGAAAAAAAGTTATGGACCAAAAACGAGACCCGTCTCAACCTTTACTACATTTCCCTACATTATACATACTTTTGAAGAAATGTGAGAAGTATCTCAACTTAGAATATCAAATATACATCTTGCGTTGTTCATCAGAATAAAAATAGGTATTACTAAAAAACTGATTACATAGGATTAAATAGGGCTATCTCCTCCATCAGCAATGTAATAAATCCAACTAATGTTTAATAAAAAAAATTGAAGATTCTGAATGCGGCCTGGACTCTCTTTAGATAAGGATGCACCTTCTAAGTAGAAGTATTCAAGAGATTTGTTTCGTTGGTCACGCTGCTCGTTCAGCGAAAAGATAAGACTTAAGCCTCTGAGACTTTAGAGAAGAACGAGGATGAGTTGTAACTTGTAAGTGGTTAAAAGCGGGTAGGAGAGAAAAGATAAAAATAATAATTTCGAAAGACCGATCGATCTAGGGTCTCTATAGCATAATCTATGGGAGTGGAATGAAGAGATCATGCTTTTAGTGATTTAAGTCCTTGGTCATCCCGGATCTACTGTCATTGTGTCTCCGAGAACATATCTTCATTCTAGGACGAGGTGACTAGCAGACAAAGATTAATATTCGAATACCACAAGCTCCTTTCACATGCAATCTTGCGCCAACTTATTTGCTTTAATCTAATCTAAAAATGAAAATAATATAAGTATTTCATACTGAATTGAAATTATGTTTAATATTCAGATTTTGAAGATATTATTTCTATAAGCTTCCTCAGATAGAGCTGTACTTTGAAAAATAGCGTGATAAAGGAAAAAAAATTATATTAGGAGCCGTGTATAAATTATCTTAAGATCTTTCTGATTTCAACATTTTTTAAAATAATTTATTTAGGGGTCATCCGAAAATAACGTAAGACGTTTTAGGGAGAGGGATAATATTTTCACCTAAAAAAGATTTTCATTTTGAGTAATAAACAGTTGAATCGAACCAAAAAACCTGAATTTTCAACGAAATAGTTGAATCGTCAACAAAAACAGACTCATTTTCAACCAAGCAGTTGCATTTTCATCAAAAAGATGAAATATCTAACAAAATAGATAAATTTTTAAATTAAAAAAACATATTTTCAACAACAATTGAACTCACAAACAAGAGAGATTTTACAATAAATAAAGAAAAAAATTTAATTCATCACTTTGAAATGTCCAGCTAAGAAGATGAGCTTTCAACCACAAAGGTCAATTTTGGCCAAGAAAATTAAGTTTCTCCCAAAAAATACAAAATTCATTTTTTAACCAAATAGTTGTATTTTTAACGAAAAGAATAAATTTTCTACAAAAGCAAACGAATCTTCAACAAAATATATGAATTTTCAACCAAGTAGAATAATTTCTACTAAAAAAGACAAATTCTGAACAAATTACACAAGTTTACAACCAAATATTTGAATTTTTGATCTAAACAAGATCAACTTTTGTTCAAAGATGGAATAGTATAACATTCTGTAAAAAAAATTGATTTTCATAAAAAATGCTACGGAAAAGCTGAATTTTCTACCAAATTGTGGAATTTTCAATACAAGGAGAAGAATTTTCCAGAAAACTGTTGAATTTTTAAAAGAAAAATTCATTTTCAACCAAGAATTTAAATTTTCAACCAAATACATCAATTTTAAACTAAAAAGTTAAATTTCCAACAAAAAATGTAATATTAAAGTTTTTAAGAAAGTAGTTCAACTTTTGATCAAGCAGTTAAATTTTCTGCTAACTTCTTGAAGCTTCTATGGAATTGTTGAATTTTTTAGCCAAAAATATGAATTTTCTACGAAACGGTTGATTTTCATTTTAAATAAGAAAGAGTTAAATTGAACCAAATAACACGAATTAAAAAAAACAAAAAGAGATGAATTTTGAAACCAAAAAGAGAAACGTTTAACAAATAGTCAAATTGAAAAAAAAATGTTTTTAGTCAAGACAGAAAAAAACGTTGAATTTTCAACAAAATAATTGAAATTTAAACAAACTGCTAAATTTTTTTATCCAAAATTTGATAGCAGACTTTTCAACTGAAAAGAATGAACTTTTGTCCAAAATTTTGATAATTTAAAAACTAAAATATAATAGTTTAAATAAACGTTGAGGTTTATTATTAACACTTCTAAAATATTAGATTCAAAAAGTGAAAATTTTGCTTAAAAAAAAGTTAATTTTCCATTGCATACTTTATTATTTCGGACAGTACGTTTTTAAAACTAAATACCTATTGTTATTAACACAGTGTATTTTCTAAAACTAATTTTATTGAGGTTTCACGTTTATTTAATCAACAGAATTTATATTTTATACACATTTTCGATGGTTCGTCCCCTCAATTTATAAAATCCTGGCAACATTTTGGGGATGTCAGAGCAATTTTCACGATATCTTACATGAGGGGGGAGGGGGGGGGGGTTGAAAATTTCACAAAAACACCTTACGTAATTTGTATAAAATCTGTCATTTGTCTGTTCATTTATTATTATTTTCAAAATTTATGATTATTATATTTAATATTAATACTAATGTTACTAGTTACTACTAATATTATCAGCTGAATTACAAGTAATGCTGATACAATTATCAATAAAGTTGTTTGCTATAAAATCTGTTTAACTTTTGTTTTTTGGAGATTCACTGACTTGCAAAATTTTTACGTAACAAATGTTTTGGACCACATACCCCTCCCCGCAACCCAAACGACTTTACGTAATTTATGCACGGTCCTTTACCAAGTTTACGAACCGAAAGCCACAAAACAAAAAACTAGTATTACTACTGAGGGTCGCAAAAAGCCACGAACAATTTACTGATAAAGTCAAGTCTTTTTGTATTTCATATTGCTCTTTTTAAATTGAGAGTTTTTGTAGGTAATCGATGCTGAGGGAATCGATCTTTATCTCCAGAAATGAGGAAATAAATGAAGCAAGTAAAAATGCTTTCACATATCTTACATGTTGCATTTCCAAGACTGTTTCCATTTTTGAGCAATAAAAACTTTGAAGAATTTCAGCGATAATTCCTGATTGCTCAGAGTAAAACTGCAATGCGATGGAGTACACCATATAATTTCAATTGACCAATGAGAGGAATTAGTCGCCCGATTGCACATGATCCACTTTGATGTAATCGCTACCAGACCAGTAACTCACCCAGGGATCCAGAATTTTTCGCTGGTGCATTATCTTCTCGCAAAGTACACGTTCGCTCTTGAAAGTTTAAAAAGGATCAGCCCTCAAAAGCGATACCATCACGCTCTAGCTTATTTGAAAAAATTACCGGCTCGAATATATTACACCTGTGTGACATTTAACCTCTTACTCTCTCTTTATTCGACCCCGAAATTAACTCTTTCTGGAAACGTTTCCAACTTGTACTGTTTTTTCGTGCAAGAAATTCTGTCAGTGGGGTATAAACTGTATAAGAAGAAATAAGTAAATGTATTCGAATTAATTTTATTTGTCCCTGGAAGATGTTTAAATATGAAGAATTTCCTGGAACTTAAAATCTGATCAGATTAAAACTATTTATTTTACACTGAAATAATTTTAAAATTTAAGTTTTCAAAATTGTCTCCCTTAAGTATTAATAGAGAAAAATGTTAAATGATATCTGATTTTTGAAAAAAACTGAGCTTTATTTTTTTGGTAGAGTTTTAAGAACATGAAAAGACGATTTTTTCGACTAAATCCACCTATATTGTTTTTGTCAATATTTTTTATAAGAGAATTTTCCGGTCAAATAATGTATGCAAGATATCTAGAAAGAGAAGAGCTGTTTTTTCACAACTTTCGTAAAAGACCCAGACATGACAAAGACAGTTTGGCCTGCTTAAAACTCAGATTACGTCTTCCTTATCAAAATAAAAATTCAACGAACAATTAACCGAAATAAAAAAAAAGTTCCCGAGACTTTTGTTAAAGTCAACATTTATGTTAAGAACAAAAAAATCGCCGCCATGTGATTATTAATTTAAAAACTATTTCTAAATTTCTGAAGGAATTTAAAAATTAACGGTAGATCTCAACAACTTCAAAGAAGGAAATGTTAAAATCTTTATTAGTCAAAAAATAATCCATGAATGATGAAACGAAAAATGATCCAAAAAAGAAAATTCAAATATCATTATTAGTTTAAACATTATATACAGAGATTTTTAAATAAAACTATCATTAAAAAATCAACTATTTAAATATCTTTGGATTTTTTTTATTGAAGAAATACGTATAAAAAACGTCCTAAGTAATTTGCTATAAATTTAAATGCTAAATTAGTAAAAACAATACTAATTGATATTCAACTACTGTTCACTCATTTGGTGATCAAATGTATTTGTAAAAAATTACTGCGATTAAGTAGTTTCTTAAAATTATTTTGCAGTAAAATGTATACTAAGTGAATTAATACTTGATTTGTCACTATTTAAAATAATAGTTTTCACTAATTTATATATGCAGATAATTGAGAGAAAATACAAAATAATACTTGCCGAAGTATCTACAAACTGATTTGGCCTATAAGATCATGATCCCTATTAGTTGAGACTTGCAATTTGTGAATCTCAATTAGCAAAATGTGACTAATTCAAATAGTGCCAAAACTGCCAAAACTGCCAAAGTGCCAAACCGTTCACTAATTCAGTTAGTATAGATTTGACTCGGAACAAGTAAAAAATTAGAAGAATTTTTATACTCTCTAAATCTGAAAGTATAGAAAAATACTAATATATAGTGCGAAGTTGTTTAGCAATGGCTTTAGTAAGCGTTTCTACTAAAAATTAGTAGTTTTCGACTAATTTTTAGTCAAATTCTACTAAGGAAATTATTAGTAGTGTCACAAATACTCTGTTTATGATAATGTGAAACAAACCACCAACAACAAACAACAAACAACAGACGATAAACCATAAACAATAAATAATAGACAATAAACTATCCAAAATAATACGTAGACAATAAACAATAAACCAAAATAAGGAATAATAAAGAATATATAAATAATAGAAAATAAATATTAAAAAAGCGCAGGCAAAATTGTCTTTTCCATCCCCATCCAAAAGACGCATTTTCATTCCCTCAGACTCGGTTTGTAATCAACGATCCCCTTTTTTGTAGCTTCAGACTTCTTTTACAATCAAAAATCCCCATTTCAACCTAGATTTCAACCCCACTTACCCAATACATTTTTTAAAGAAGTTATCCAACATTTATTCATAAGGTAAAAACCATTGTAAAATTTTGAAAATTATTAAAGATATTAGAATTCGAAATTAATTTATAAAACAGTTGCTGGTGGAGTGTTTTCGGCTTTTGGTCTAAAAGTATTCAATTAAATTAGTTAATAATTAAACCAAACGCAATTTGTCATATTCGCTATAAAAGATAAACTTCAAAAAGTATAACTTTTAGTACCAATATTAATTTTATAAGTGGGTATTGTATGGATTATTATCATTTACGCAGGTATTGCGTTCTTATTCAATCAAGAACTTTATTGTAAGAAAAAAAAGTTTTTGATCGTGAGCATAGAAAATAGCATTTGTGTACCAAATGAACTAGTGAAAATACTATTAATTATTAATAGTTTAAATGCTTGCTACAGTGATTTATAATCGACTTTGCTCTATTTCAAGTATTCCACTAATTCAGATTTAGAGAGTATGACTGCGTGATTTATGGGTTACAAATTAGTACAAAAAGTATTACTAATTTGTTTTAGTGAATTTTTCACTAATTATTTTTTATTAGTTATATGTATTACTAAGTTAAATTATTGACCGCCTTTTCACTTCATTAAATTAGGTTAGTCAAATACAAATTAGTAAGCGACTTGGCATTGTTTAAATCAGTTAAATCGTACTAATTTAAATTCAGAGAGCACAGGAATCACCGTATATTATAATTTATTCATTTATTTTTATATTCTTTTCTGCATTGGAAAGGGAAGAACATGATCTCTCGATTCGTCATCGCCTTTTCTGCATCAGACTCGTGCACCGCAGAATTCCACGACCTGGTAATCGCGCGTCCGTCTTTCATGGTGCGGGAGTGGCACCATGGTGGGAGCAGATAGGGGGTTCCATATGGGGGGGACGACGGGTCGGCGCGTGGGCGGCCGCAGGCAGGACGCACGTCTCGCGGGGAGAGAAGCGTGCATTCCGGATGTTTTGGAGAGGGAGATACTCAGATACTGAATGAGAAAGAGAGACAGATAGCGAGAGGGAAAGAGCCAGACAAGGAAGAAACGAAGATCGAAAGTGGTCTCTGAAGAGGGGCAACTTTACTCTCATGTAAAGAAGATTGAAGTGGAAGAGAGAGGAGAATAGAGGAGAAGTATGAGAAACAAAGAGAGGAATAAAGAAAGAGAAATAGGTGCACAGGACGAATGAGAGAGGGCATATCTCCGTATGGGAATCGATGCCATGCGCGAGTGCCTCGTGGAATAAAAGAAGTTTTATATGACTCCGTGGTTTATGGTCGTGGATTTTATCTGATCGAATTGCCACCGGTGCAGATTTCGCAATAAATTAGGACGAGCCATAATTAAAAGGGCACCGGTTAACGCTCCAGCATCGTTTACTACCGGCGATAGGACGGTAACCGATCTATGCATGTTTAACAGAATCGATTAAATATCGATTACAATCACTGATATTAAGGTCTATTACCCACCAGTACCCCTATCAAGTGTCCAGTATAAGTGTCGAGGTGAGTGCGAAACTGCGCCAGGTTCTGACTCGGATTATAGACGAGTGGGTGTTCTTCCCCACAAGTACCACTTCCTTTTTGTCTTTTTTGACACTTCATGAAAATATGATCTATGTATTCATCAAATGGGATCTATCATTTCTCAAGTAGTTTCTATGCTGAAGTCGGAACTGTCCTTCATTTTTTGCCCACATGTCAGGTTTTCGAGATTTGTTGGGAAATCTTGTTTTTTGAATTCAAAAATTAGGCTATAAGTGAGTGTGTGAAATTAGCTTAACGAAACCAGATACACGATTTCGATGTGTTTTTTAACACTGAGTCTAATGACAGCCTAATTTTAACGATAACTCAAACGGTTCTGGAGATAATCGCAAAAACCTTTGAAGAAATGCAGAGGGATGCTATCTTAGCCGCGGCAGCCAAGGGAGACACCCCAAGGCGAGAACGGTTTCTTGCTTCGCGTGACCTTCCAATTGTTAGAGGTTGCAGGATTAGAGCCGGTTGACAACAATTGAAATTTGATAAAATATTAATAAATTGAATTTGTATGGGCTGAATAAACTTCGTTATACTATGATGAGAAAATTAATAAAGATAGTAAAAAATCGGTTGATATCTTCCATCCCAGTTGAGATTTCTTCTACTTTTGTATGTACTTGAAGGTTTCCTTTATTACTGATAATATTAACCGATTTTAATCAACCTCTTTTCATGTTAAAAGTGCATTCTTTTCTAATTATATAAAGAAATTGATTCAGCTAATTAAAATTCAATTGAGACCTGTTTTGATAATTTCAGTTTTCGTAACAGGGTTTAATTTCATGACAATCAAAGGATCATACATTGCGTTTACGGAAAGTAGCCTTCTACTCGTATTGCCACCGCTCCTTTATTCTGTCCTAAAATAAAAATTAGCAATATTTTAAATTCCGACGATTCATGTAGAAAAGTTTGTGGAGGGAACCCCTTTTCTTATTCATTGCATTCATCTTATTGAAATATCTGTATTTATAATGAAAATTTGAACATTCCAACATACAAGACATTCATTAATCTGGAGCCTAAAAGACCAGCAAACCCAAAAAGAAATTTTTCAGACAGAAAAAAAACATGTGTCTCTTTACATTTACAAGTGTTGAAGACTATGTAGCGAAGAAACGCGACGTGCGTGCACACGTTGTTTCGTTTTAATTTCCAGACTCATTCAAAGACTCAACGACTTTGAAGCTTAATCGGTTGATGCGATGCGGGCAACATAACGATCTCGAAAGCACACTCGCTAAAAGAGAGCTGAAAGATTATCATCCTCGGGAAATGACCAGGTGGCCCCTTCGACTAGTAAATAGCCTATAACAACTCTGATCATATCAATAATTCAAACTTCTCATATAAAAACTTTCCCACCAGCAGAGGTGTCTTCACAGAGCACGCGTGCTTTGATTTACAAGTACTTTTATGTGGCTGGCGGCAGATGTACTTGCTGGCTCCGTCTTTGCACTTTTCTTTTATTTTCATCTTTTTTGTCGACTCCTATGCAGGAAGAAAGAACTCAGCCAAAACCTATACTTATACCTGTAGCAACTTGACGCATATTACTTCCCTCTCGTAAGGGTTATTTCATGGAACTCCCTTTCAAGATATAAAAATGAACATCCTTTTTTATCAAAGAATTGATGTTTTGTTCTATTTTATCTCGGGAAATTTATGAGTTAACTTTGAAAGTGTGGAATAATACTTAATTGGAGAAGTTATCCAATCTGTGTAGATTTAAACGACCTATGGAGGACAATTATTGTTGGAGGGATATTCTACCCTGAAATCAGGGTAGAAATTAATTTTTTTTTATCTGGTGATTCTACTATAGGTACTAAACTTCAAAGGTCCGTTCAACGACTACGTCATACTTCCAGAAGGAGGCGTTAATGAAGAATGTGACATCACACATAGAAAATATAAATGTGAATTACAATTTTTTTAAATGCTTGAAAAAATGAATATGAATAATTTTGTTTAAAAAGTAAATGATCTAAATACAGACTTCATACTCTTTCCCCTATTTTCCCCTTTACCCCCTTCTTAAATAATTCCTCTTTTTCCCCTGTTTTCAAGAAACTTCCTCTTTTTCTCGTTTTTTCACTTACATGTGAACTGAATTAATAGAACGAAATGAAAAAGCCAACTAATTTTTGTTGAAAGTTAATTATTTTCAATTAAAAACTCTACTATTACATTTTTGGTTCAGTATTTCCCCTTTTTGGTAAAAAATTCAACCATTTCGTTGAAGATCGGAGGTTTATGTTAAAAAAAAATTTTCAGTTGAAAATTAATTTTATTAGCTGAAAACTAATCTATTTTTTGCTGAAAATTGATAGCTTCAGGTTGAAAATTTCATTATTCTATTTTTGTTTAAAAATTTATCTTTTTTGGTTGAAATTTCAACTGCTTAGTTGAAATTTTAACTACTTTGTAAAAAAAATAATTTTATTGGTTGAAGATTTAACCATTTTGTTGAAAAATCGTCTTTGCTGATTGAATCAATCTTCTTGATTGAAAATTTAACTATTTAGTTGAAAGTTGAACTACTTTGTTAAAAAGTCACTTTATTACTTGAAAATTTATCTCTTTAATTGTAATATGAACTATTTTGTTGAAAATTCTATTTTTTTCTGTTGAAAATCAATGTTTTTAGCTTCAAAATCTAACTATTCCATTTTTGGTTAAAAATTGATCATTTTTAGTTTAGAATTCAACTACTTGGATGAAAATTAATTTTTTGTTGAAAAATCATCTTTTTGGTTGAAACTTTATCTTTTCTGGTTTAAAATTCAACTGTTTTCTGAAACATTCGACTCTTTAGCTTTAAACCTCAACATTTTCGTTGAGAATTCATCTCTTTTGGTAGAATACATATATTTTTTTTTAATTCTACTAGTTCTTGAAAATTCAATATATTTCTACTCGAAATCTTAACTCTCAGTCACATATTTTTTCTTACATTCAAAATTTTTGCAAATACGTTTTTTGGTGAATTTTTGGTCTTTGAATTCGAATATGAAATCAACATTTTCGATTTTAAAAATTGAAGATGGCGGATACGATATGGCAGACAAATTGTAAAAATGGTCACATTTTGTTTTAAAGTGGTTTTCTGGTTTTTTTTTGTAACTGAATCCGAATCTGAAGTCAAAATTTTCGATTTAAAAAAACTCAGGATGGCGAATACAATATGGTGGAAAAAATGCAGAAATAGTGAAATTATCTTTGAAAGTGGTTTACAAAAAAAAACAGAAATATTTGTTTAATTATAATATTTTTTCAGTTAACAATTAACGACTGTTAATACTTTTTATACAAATACTGATGTTCTATGGACGCTGTAGAAAACAGAAACAAAAAACCCGGTATTTAAAAGAATTTATTACCCTATTATTCCCCTATATTCGTGAAAAATTACTCTATTTCCTATTCAGTCGGCGATCACCGCTCTCGGACTCCGACACGCTTGGACATTTTTAATCATATCTCAGGGACCCTTCAAGATTTTTTAAGTTTCTGTCCTGATTTCCCTTTCGGGGTAGACGTGACTCATTCAGGGATGATGGGAGTAGTGTGGGGAAGGGGGTCTAGATTTTTAGATTGATCTAGAATTCCTGTGTTATTTATTTAAATAACGCGTTTGTTCCGCAACACTGCTCTGACCCAGGTTTCTGATCAATCTCTTTAGCGATCATCCCAAGTGAAGAGCCTCACAATCTCATCATGTG
This sequence comes from Andricus curvator, assembly GCA_932195095.1. Classification (NCBI taxonomy): domain Eukaryota; kingdom Metazoa; phylum Arthropoda; class Insecta; order Hymenoptera; family Cynipidae; genus Andricus; species Andricus curvator. Next base: position 123,523 of record CAKNYM010052936.1, on the reverse strand, counting down.
AGGCTCCCCACTCGGGCCAATCAGTATCCAAGGTCTTTTGTTACAGGCGTCATTCACTCCACTGACACTCTTTTTATAAACTATTTGTCGCTACACTTTTCTGTCCTGGCATACTTCCTTCACGTCCATGCGGTTTTACATGCAAACTCTAGTGTTTCTATGGCTTCTTATGTCTTCACGAAGTAGGGTCTCAACACATTCTAACCATTCTTTCCACGGTCTGCCTCTAGGCATACTGCCATTTACTTTACCTCGATACACTTGTTTCGTTAGTCATTCATCTTTCATTCTCTCAATATACCCGAACCATATAATCTCTTTAAAAAGTGAGAAATATGTCTATTAGAGGTCATTCAATACGGCATTTCATAAGCTTTCCAACGTTTTTTAAAAGAAGGTTTTCGACGTTAGTGTACTTATATCCAACAATATCATTTGAAGGCAATCTCGGGATATTGGATCCATAAAAGGAATCCTCATACTTATGAACTCCTCTCCTCATGTTACAGTATTACCTTTTTACTTTAACACTTGATAAACGGTTTTCTCATTGGCTTTGGGAAAGATATAGTGTTATAGTGCAACATTCGGTCTTACGGGGGTCGAGAGCATGGCCTGGCGCCGCGCATCAGTTGCCCTCAGGAATGCCGCTCCAATGTTACTACACCACCTGGTCTTGCAATCCTCCCATCGCGAAACACCGAGGTCTGCCGGTTGAACGAAATACACACGTGGGTGGCATAAAATTTCCTCGCTAAGATTGTAGATCACGTTCTTCGTGTTCCCAAATTTAATCCATCAGGATATTCAGGATACATCATCCTCTGAAAAATAGTCTACCTCCAGTATGCAAATAATTCTCGAAGAATTTAAATTTATCTTTCACGTTTCAGTCACATATAAATACTTAGAGGAACCTTTTACCAATGAGCAGACATCATTTAAGTTTACATTGCCTTTTTTATGTCTTTCCTTCCTTATTTATATCCTTTCTCATTACTTCTTTTTTTCTGTTTTGTTGACCCAATTTCGAACGTCAGAAAGGTGATCCATATAAAGTTGGCAATCTTTTTCCTCAACGTCATTTTTTGATCAATCGAATTCAAGTTTGCGAATGGGAGTGCCTTTCGAGTGAACCTGATAATAGCCGCGACAGATTGGCTGTCCATTTGGTAAGTACATATCTTTGCATTTCAATGACCGGACGGACACCAGACATACTATAATAGCCTTTGGGACGTCTAGTCTTGATAAAAGCGAGGCGACCCCCTATTCGACTTCTCCCTCTTAAGATACGAAATCAGTTCAAAGTGGTATTAAACCAAAGTATAGCTTATCTCTTAAACACTTACGTTTTTAACAACCAGAAGGATTCATAAGATCATTAAATCCTTAAAAGCACATAAAAAGTGTACTTTTTACAAATATTTTCAAAGTATCCATTCTTACTCATTTCATTAATGTTCTAGAAATACCGCCTTCACATTCTTCATCTATCTTAAAACTATACAGGATCCATAAACTACGCTACCAATTTTGGGCTATTTTTGACCCATCACCCCACTACGTTGATGATCATAGCCCCCCCCCTCCCTCTGCAAAGAAAATAACGTAGAGAAAATATGTAGTTGAATTTTCAACCTGCAAAGGTGCATTATTCAGCAAATGGTTGACCTTTCAACAAAATAGTTCAATTTTCGACCAAATAATATGACTTTAACAAAATCGTTGAATTCTACAAAAACTAATTAAACTTTCAACAAAATGGTTAAATTTTAACTAACTGGCTAAATTTTGAACATGTACAAAGAAGACTTTTCAACCATGAAAATTTTCAATGAAATAAAAGAATTTTCAACGAAATAGTGGAATTTTCAACTAAAAATGAAATAGTTAAATTTCCAGTTCAAAAATTTACTTTTTAACGGAAAAAAGAACAATTTTCAACCAGTTAAATTCAACAAAAGAGGGCGAATTTTCAACCAAATAGTTGAATCCTCAATCAAATCGATGAATTTTTAACAAACAAGACTAATTTTCTACCCAATAGGACGAATTTTCCACCAAAATTTGGTTGAAAATAGGTCAATTTTCATCCATAGAAGTGAATTTGAAAAAATGAATTTTTAACCAAGTATTTCGACTTTCAACTAAAACTAAGTAGTTGAGTTTTCAACCAAAAAAGATGAATTTTCAGTGAAATACATACTGAGGTTTTCAACCAAAAAGATGATTTTTCTACCGCAAAGATTAATATTCTACCAAGAAGACGAATTTTGAACAAAATACACGGATCTTCAATAAAATTGTTGAATTTTGAAACCAAAAAGACGAATTATCCACAAAATAGTTGAATTTTTAACCCGAAAATTTTTTTTTTTAATAAAACAGGTTAATTTTCAACAAAATAATTGAATTTTTTACTACAACCAAAAATTATAATAGTTGCATTATCAGTTAAAAAGATTAATTCTCCACAAAGAAAGCGAATAATGAACAGAATAATAAGATTTGCAATGAAAGAGATGAATTTTCAACTAACATTATGGGGATCCGAATGCAATACTGATCATTACCTTTTAGTCTCCAGAATGAACTTAGGGCGGGGATGGAGAAGAAAGAGAACCAAACAAACGAAACAAACGCGAATCAGGGTTGAAGATTTACAGAAACCGGAATTGCGAATAGATTTTCAGAATAAGATAAACGAACGCATAGATAAGGCAATTTGGGAGCCGCTTGAAAGGAATAAAGATATAGAGGGCGCATGGTCTTTATTACGGGATACCATTGTTAAAAGTGCGATTGAAGTGTGTGGTACGGCAGTGGTAGGGAGGAAGTCTGGCGATGCGTGGTGGAATGATGAAATTGCGGCAGCCCAAAAAGAAAAAGAAAAATCGCACAAAAAAACGCTGAGGATGACAGGTCTTAGCGATGATGAGAGAAATTGGCTCAAGAATGATTACAGACACAAAAATAGGAAAGTTAAACGACTAGTCAAAGAGAGTAAAGAAAAAATCAGAACAGAAGAAGAGAACAAAATACAAAACGGCTTTGGAGGAATAATGAAACTACTATATAAACAGTTGAAGGAAAGTAAAAGTACATAGTTTGCTAGCATGAGAAACAGCAAAGGTGAAATGCTATATGATATAGACGGGATAGTAGACGCTTTAAAAGACTCTTTTAAAGAACTATTAGAAGGTGAAGATATAGGACAACAAAACTGCGACATAGAACATAATGCATTAGAAAACCCAATTGAAAAAGTCTGTGTCACTGAGGTCAGAGACATAATAAAGAATTTGAAAAACGGTAAGGCTGCTGGTGCAGACAGTATTAGCGCTGAAATGCTTAAATACGGTGGCGAGTACATGCCTCACAGGTTGTGCGAATTGATAAATTTGTGTATCGAGACAGTAAAAGTCCCAGACGATTGGAGAAAAGCGATTATCGTACCAATATACAAAAGAAAGGGAGACAAAAGCAACTGCAGCAATTACAGAGGTATCAGCCTACTAAGTACCGTAAGTAAAATATACTCAAAAATACTTATTCGTAGGGTAATGGAAATCACAGAAGAAAAAATATGGGAAGTCCAAAGTGGATTTATGCCAGGAAGATCACGTACAGATCAGATATTTAGCCTAAGACAGATCACAGAAAAAAGCTTGAGAGTAGGAAAGAAAGTTTTCTGTGCATTTATTGACCTACAAAAAGCATTCGACACGGTAAATAGAACTAAACTTTGGGAAGTTCTTAAAGAGTACGGAGTAAATGGAGGGCTCCTGCAAGCAATAAAAACAATATATACAGGTAGTAAAGCGAGCGTAAGGGTAAACGGGAAACTGAGTGACTGGTTCGATATTACGCAAGGCGTGAAACAAGGATGCGTTATGTCCTCGTGGCTATTTATCATATTCATGCATAAGTGTCTAAGAACTGCACTCTTCGACGAAGAAGGTGTAGATCTCCAAACAGTTAAGGTACGTGGCTTAGCTTTCGCAGATGACAAGATTGTTATGGCAGAATCAGTCGAGGACTTGCAAAGAATGTTGAATAAACTTCATACAAGCATGAAGGACATGGGACTCAAAATTAACGTAAATAAAACAAAAATCATGGTGTTTGAGGAAAAGAGTGAGAAAACAATGTGCAACATTGTCCTAAATGATGAGAGATTAGAACAAGTTGACAAGTATGTATATCTAGGTAGTCTATTCACTAGCGACGGAAAAATAGATGGGGAGTTAGATAGGCGCATAAATAAGGGTAAGCAGGTTATTGGTAGAGCAGGGTCCATCCTAACAAATAAAAACATATCAAAAAAAGCTAAAATGGCCATACATAATTCTATATACATACCGACTGTACTATACGGTAGCGAAACATGGACATGTCAAGAAAAGGACAGGAGTAAAATTAACGCGATCGGCATGAGACCTCTGCGCATAATATGCGGGAAAACACTGATGGATAAAGTCCGAAACGAGACAATCCTCAAAAAATGTGGTGTAAAAGAGACAATAGTTGACACATGGAAAAGAAATCAATTAAGATGGTTCGGTCATCTTGAAAGAATGAAAGATGAGCGACTGACCAAACAAGTGTACAAAGGTAAAGTAAATGGCAGAATGCCTAGAGGTAGACCGCCGAAAGAATGGTTAGAATCAGTAAATGAGACATTAATCCGAAGAGACGTAAGAAGCCATAGAAACACACGAGCTTGCATGAAAAAATGCATGGACGTGAAGGAAGCTAGAGTAGTATGCCAGGACAGAAAAGTGTGGCGACAAATAGTTTGTAAACAGAGTGACAATAGAATGAATGAAGCCTGAAACAAAGACCTTGGAATCTAATGGGCCCAAGTGGGGAACCATACATAACAATTTTGTGAGGCTCTTCACTTGGGGTGATCGCTAGAGAGATTGATCAGCAACCTGGGTCGGAGCAGTGTTGCGGAATAAACGTGTCATTTGAATAAATGATACGAGAATTCCAGATCAATCTAAAACATATATACCTAACACCTATATACCTATCTACTTTACACCTATATACCTATCTAAATTATACCTATATACTCTACACCAATTTACCCATATACCCAATACTATTTTCCAACTGAGCAAGTCACGCCTACCCCGAAAGGGAAATGGCTTAATGGTATATAATTATGCATCTTTAACGACAACCAAAACTTTCAAGAACAGAATTCAATATTGAACCAAGTAGTATAATTTCAACCAACGCACGATTTTTTAACCAAAAAGATTAATTTTCTACCACAAAATACATATTCTCAACAAAATGCATGAATTTTCAACCAAATAATTGAAATTTTAACTAAAAGAGATATATTTTCAATAAAAAATGGAATAGTAACATTTTCGGTTGAAAAAATTAATTGTCAACGACTAAATAACGTATTTTCAGCTGAAATTATGCAACTTCAACAAAAAAAATGAACTTTCAACAAAAGAGTTGAAAATTCAACCAAGTAGTGGAATTTTGAACCAAAAACATGAATTTTCGATAAGGCAGAATAATTTTCAACAAAAAACAAATTTTTTCAAAAAAATAGTTGAATCTTCAACTTAAAATAGAATAGTAAAATTTTAGTTTCAAAAATTACTTTTCAACGAAACAAAAAATTAATTTTCAACAAGTTGAATTCAATGAAAAGACGAATTTTTAACCAAATACTTCAATCCTCAACCAAATCCAGGAATTTCCGACAAAAAATAATAATTTTCTACCTAAAATGGCGAATTTTCAACCATATAGTTAATTTTTTAAACAAATAAGTGAATCTGAAAAAATGATTTTTCAACAAAGTAACTCTACTTTCAACCAACTAGTCGAGTTCTCAACCAAAAACAATGAATTTTTAACCAATAGTTAAGTTTTCAACCAAAAAAAGAAATTTTCAATAAAATACATTAATTATTTTTAATAAAATTGTGGTATTTTGAAACCAAAAAGAAGAATTATCTACAGAATAGTTGAATTTTCAACCCGAAAATATAACTTTTCAAAAAAAAACGTTAACTGTCAATATTGTCATCCTTAATAGTTGAATTTTCAACTATTTCAACTGTAACTAGAACAATTAAATTTTCAGTTAAAGAAATTAATTCTCATGAGAATTTGGCTGCAGCCAAAAAAAAATGAATTTTTAACAAAATAGTTGAACTTTCAACTAAAAGAGATAAATTTTCTATCAAAAATGGAATAATTACATTTCCAGTTTAAAAAATTAATTATCATCGAAAAAATAATAATTAATTTTTAACAAAATGTTAAAATTTTTAATCAAAGAGATGGATTTTCAACTAAAATTGTGAATCTTGAATAAAAAAAGAGCTTTCAACAGAAGAGTTTAAAACTCAACCAAGTAGTTTAATTTCCAATTAACAACATGAAATTTTACCAAGAAGATTATTTTTCTACCAAAAAAGGCTTGTAAGGTTGGATTTTCTCATTGGGTTTCATCAATTCAGTTCGAATTTAAGCAATAAAATGAAAAAAGAGTTAAAAAAGCGGAAGTTTCTTAAAAACGGGAGAAAAAAGAAGAATTCTTTGAAGAAAAGAAAAAGGGGAGAATAGAATCTTCATTATGAAATTTTGAAACTTATTAAGTTATTATTGAACTGTACCGTTGCAGGGCTATCTTTCGCAAAGTTCGCAAACTTTGTTCAAATTTATCATCAGGAAACGCATTATCGATCTCTGAGTTTGTAACGTTACTTCCACTGGCCCCCATCCCCCTGTCACAAATGTAGTTTTTGGCGCGACCGCCCTCCACAAGTTGGTAATGTATACGGACAACCCCTTATCTTCCACAACCTAAAAAACGAACCTAAATTTTATTTTCATTTTTAAAACAGACAACGGGAAAAAGATTGTTAAGTAAAGCCTGTGAAAAAGTTTGAGTAGAAATTCCGCCTCTCTCATTAAAATTTCAGCACAGTAAAATGCATCTCCTGAAACTTATTCAGAAGCGCGGATCTCATCGCGTCTCGAGAAAACTGGCGGCGCCAAAACAAATAATAACACACTCTTTCTCAGAGATTACGTTGAGTGCATGTACGCACGGGGAAAAATAATGTTTTGAGCAAAATAAAAAAGGAAATATAAATAAGTAGGCGGTCGAAAACATTTGGTTTCTTGCGTATGAAACGAGTGTATGTGCCGGAGTGTGAGCTAGCAGACAGCGAGCGAAGGGCAATTTGCGGTGCACTGTGAATGTTTCATTACTGAGAGGCGCTCTTGGGTAGCTACCGAATTTCGAATGAGCTACTGCCTACCTCGAACCTGCGTCTGTCAGGACCTGAAGACTCATAATTGAAATCCGCTGCCTCGGGATGGCCTCCAACCGCAAATTGTGCGAGCAAACACTTTTGTCTTGGGCCGCCCGCAATTTGCATCCGCATTCGCATGTGAATGTGCGTATGCACATTCATTTCAATATAACACCAATCCAATGCAATTGCGGGTGCAGATTGTTAACTTTCGCACTTGAACGAAAGTTGGCTTCACTTTTTGAAAAATGAATTACTTCAAGATGTTCTCTTTGCGTGTGCTGATGAGAGCGGATTGAAATTTATTTCTTGATTAGATGGGGCAAAAGCTGCCATTTGCCATCATGTTCATCTGTCATAATTACCACTTCACCGAGGGGCGGGGGCAACTCTTAAAAATGCAGTCAAGTGGAGATGGATTACTCTAAATATATCGGATTACTCTCGATTACCTCTATGTAGAGAATTACTCTAGATTACACCAGACTGCTTTAGATGGCATGGGATTACTCTGGATTGCATAAAATCATGGTGGATTAATACGCCTAAACTAGAATCACGTGAATTTTCATCAAAAAATATATTTTTTTTTTTAACAAAATAGATGAAATTTTAACCAAATACTCTGAAACTTGGATTTAATCAGTCCCGATTTATTGCGTTCCGAGAATTGATGCCGCGCCGGTTTTGTGATACGGGGAGTGCTGGAGGCGCTGGTCAGTCAAGCGTGACAAAGAGCTTGAGGGCTGCACTCTCAGCGCGTTAGTTGCATAACGTTGCGTCATGCCTCAAAATTCAACAGAAATCATTCAGCGGCCCTGTCTGTTTACGTTGGGATGGTCTGTTAGTATCAAGGCTCCTGCGGGTAATGTTCGAAACCATGACGAATTTTTCACGGAATACATGAACTTTCAACAAACTAGTTAAATTTTCAAAAAACAAAAGAAACAATGAAAATGCAACAAAATAGTTAAATTTTCAACCAAATAGATGAATTTTCGACTAAAATTATGCATGTCCAACCAAAAACGAATTTTTAACAAATTACTTCAACTTTCCGGTAATTAATGGAATTTTCAACCCAAAAAAATGAATTTCCAACCAAGGAGATTAATTTTCTACAAGAGTTGTTAAATTTTTTAACTGGAAAGATGAATTTAGAACTGAGATTATGAATTTTCAACTGATATAGTTAAGTTTTCAGTTAAAAAATAAATTTTCAACTAAAAAACGCTTTTTCAAGAAAATAGTTGAATCTTAAACTCAAAAAGATTTATAATAAAAAATATAGTACTTAAATGTAAAGTTTAAAAAGTTCATTTTGAACTGAAAAAGTAATTTTCAAGAAATTAGTTGAACATTTTACCAAAATAGTTCAATATTCAACCAAGAAGATAAATTTTCAAGCAAGAAGATTAATTTTCTAAAAAAAGACGAATTTTCAACAAAATACATGAATTTTCAGCCAAATATTTGAATTTACATTGAATTACTCCCAAATATTTAGATGACAAGTGGTTTACTCTGAATTACTTAGCATGCCAAGCGGATTACTCCAGATTAGAACCGGATTACTGCCGATTACAAAAAGATTACTTCAAATTACTATTCTGGGTAACCGAGCGCGAGCGGTCCAACGGATTTACCAAAATACACGAATTTTCAAACTAATAGTTGAATTTTCAACTACAAAAGATATATATTTTCAACCAAAAATGAATAAGTCAAATTTGTGGTTAAGAATTAATTTTCAATTAAAAAAAAATGTTCATGAAAATAGTTCAATTTTTAGCCGAACAAATAAATCTTCAACCAAAAAAAGGAATTTTTAAGAAATGAGTTCAACTTTTAGCCAAGCAGTTGCAATACCAACCAGCAAGAAAATTTTTCGGCCGATAGAGAAAAAAAAGTTCATCCAGAAAGTTGAATTTTCAACAACATGAATTTTCATCTAAAAAGGATTAATTTTGGACTGAAAATGGAATATACTTACATTTTCATTAAAAGCAATTATTTTTCGACCTTAAAAATTGAATGTTTAACGAAATGGTTAAATTTTCAACCAAAGAATCAAATTTTCAACTGAAATGATGAATCTCAAACCAATGAAATGAATTTCCAACTAAAAAGTTTAATTTTCTACAAAACAAACGAACTTTCTACAAAACAGTTGAATCTTCAAACCGAAAATATGAATTTATCACAAAAAAGTTAATTTTCAACAAAATATTTCAATTTTCAACAACAAAATAATTCAGTTTTTAACCACAAAAGATAAATTATAAGCCATTCATAATATAGAAGACTTTGAACTAAAAAGAATTAAGATTCAACAAAAAATAGTCTATCAATTCAGATCACATTAAAGTAGAAAAGCGAGAATAGGGGGAAATACTGGAGACAAATAAATATTATTGCAAATAACAATTCAGACTTACGATGATTCAGAAAAATAAAAATGATGCCAAATGGGAAATAGCATTTCGTGAAACTAGAAATAAGGTTATATAAGAATTATGAAGAATGAAAATTATAACAAATGGTATTAAAAATAAAAATTAGGGCCATTATATTTCCGTGACTATTTACCATATCACTGAAAATGATAGAAAATAGCACTTCTGGAAAATGAAAATTAGGAAAATGTTAATTCTTAAACTAATTTTTTATACTTATTTGAAGGTCCAGTTTCGAAAATTGGCATGTATCGAGTAGACCCGGTAAGAAGGTTTCAATAGAATAAGATTAAAAATTTCTGATTCTAACGTAAAAGCAGAGATAATTCTATTATTTTTAATACCTGATTTTCCCTTTAGGCTTCAATGTACAAAAATAGAATAGGTTATCTCAAAAATGTAATTTCCGGCTATTCATATAGCGTTAATGACATCTCTCTCGTATTCCGTAAAGCAGGATAGATTTGAAGTGTATTTAATTCACTCTAATTCCTTCAAGAAATGTGTGCATTAAATTGTTTGAATTATCCATTTTGGAATATAAGTTAGGAAGGGTCTATTTAAATAAATTAAAGATTGCACTTCGGAGAGATCAAGTTATTTGAATTCAAGAAATTTACATTGGATTTATATGTAATGTATTATCCTCAATTTCAATATAATGAACTGAATTGAGTGTAATACATTTTGTGATACCTAAATTCCAAATATAATTTATGTGTTTGAAAAAAATTAGTTACCTTAAATAAATTGAAAATTTGAATCCAATGCAGATGAAATAAATTTTAATATGACTTTAATAATTGTACATGCATAGTAATAGTAAATAATTTACTAATTGTGAATCAATTGTATGTAAATTCGATTGATTCAAATCAATGAATGTCATGAAGTCAAATAAATATTTTTCAAAGTGTATTGACAGGAATAGTAGTTGCTTCTTTCTAATACTGTTTCTGATATAAGAGAACGACGGGAAAATCAGGTATTCACAGGAATTGCATTTTTTAATCCTATTCTATTCAAGCCTTCTTACCGGGGACGCTCAGATCCTTGATCTTAAGGATAATAATTAATTATACATCCTTTGATTTAATTTACATATATAAGACACTAAGGTTAAAAATATGTGCAATTTAAAGGAATGATGAACAATAAAAACGAAGAACATCTTTAAAATTCTAGGATACAAGATATTATTGACGAGTTCCATCAACTTTTTATGACCAGCTTACCCTGAGTTCTTGAGGGACATCGGTGTTAGGTTGCAGACATTACCGAGACTCCACAGATAGATAAAGTGCCACTTCGAACGAAGTCTCATCCCGATAAAGCGCATCTTTACGGTTTCCAGTCTAAGCTCTGGATTTTCGGATCCACCTGCCCACCTTCGGATCAGGATCATTGTCCTAAGTGCTATGATTAGAAAAACCTTTTCAGTCCTTGGTATCAGTTTCTTTCAGATGTCATTTGAAACCATCGGACATTCCGCCCTTTTCTAGATCTAGATATTCTAGATGTCTCCTAGATTTCAAAGTCGTTTCTAGAGAAGATCCTGCAAAATTGCGTCTTTGAATTTGTCTAATCGAGATTCTCTTGTCTGTCAACTTCGAAGCAAAAATCTTTACTCTTTCTTTCAATATTATTTCTTCTAGCTTACATCGTACAATGTTCAAGAGAGCCAAGCATAAATTACGTAAATTTTTTTTTCCTGAAATATTGTATCACGTTCCACCCTTTGTTAGGGTCCGTAATTTTCGACCCCCCCCCCTATCTTTTATAGTTTTCTCCGATTAAATTTTTTTTCATGCATTTATGCAGTTGTGATATAAAAATAACGTAAGTAAAGTATCAATATTTCTTACTAATTAACAAAATAGTTTAACTCTTCATCTTTTAAATCTCACTAAAATGATTGATAAATCTTCCAGGTCTTAAATTAGAAATTTAAAAAAAAAACTAGACTTAAAAGTGCCCCTTGGAGAACTCCGCAAGTCACGTCAACTGGATCAACAGAGATCCTCAGGTGTACGGTTTCAAAATCCACAAAACATGCAAGAGCCTTACATTCAGGAGTGAAGGGATGAATCTGCATAATAACTTGGAGGACCCGTGTGAATGTTTTGGCAATAGCGTTAATAAGCTCAATATCTCTGCAAGAGCCCGAATCGTCTCTATCACTTTTCTTGAATAACATGCACGTGAGGATAGTTCACCAAGAAGATAGAACCTCCTGATTCTACCAGCTCCTCCTAAGCAAACACTCAAGACAGTCTAAACATCGGCCTAAACTCTAAACCTATAACTCGGGTAAAGCTCCATAGTACTCGACGGGAACACCATCATCTCCAGGGGCTTTCCTCGGTTTACATTTACGAATAACGGCCTTGATTTCTTTTTTTAAGATTTGGGCATCCAGAAGGGTTTTCACTCCAAGAAAGTAGAAGGGTACGTCGCATTCGCATATAACCAGAAGGGGTCATGTTGAGGTAACCAAGAAGGGGTTTCAGGCGCCAAAGAGAGCCAAATTTTGCTCAAGAATAAAATATCTGAATCCGAGCAAAACGTTGATAAGTCTCCCATATCATTTGCTCCCCTTGTTGGAGCTATTTGATCCTCTTCAGACAGTTCTTGGAGCAGCTTCCCGCATAGAATTAAGTCAGTAATAGAGCCATCCCTGTTTCGACAAGGATCCTCAGACGAGGAAGCTGATTCCAACCCTGACTCTTTTCTTTTAAAGTGTCTACCTCTCTATCTCCTGACTGTCTTCTTCGCCTCAAGAAATGTCTTCAACGAGCTGGAAGGAGGGCTAGAAGACATATCACTAGTCTCGTCAGATGGCAGAACTTTTCCTTCGAATCCTAAGTGGTTACATTTAATTGCAACTATGTATTCTCGATCTTGAAGGCTCCTCTTCTTCTGGATGAGTTGCCTTCTATCCTGCCTTTCAAATTTGACCTACCACTCGAGACTGAAGGATTTCGATTTTTCAAAGACCTGGAACCTTTAAGATCAAGACCCCAAACTAATCAGCACCGGTCTGGCACCAGGATTCTTTCCTAGACGAGAAGCAGATTTAACCACTACAGATTCTACTTCTGCTTTAAAAAACACCCCACGAAGATCGTGGTTGGATGACTCAGTATCCTTGCGCTTATACAGAATCACATTCTTGGCACAGGGCATCTTTTCGATAATGCAAAACCTCTTCTTCAGAAGTTTCATATCGTTTTCTAAACCCGTGTTTTTTTCTCTAGATCCTCATTCCTACGTCGTTCTTTTATCGATTGACTTCAGCAGGAGTCATACCGGATGCCCTCATCCTGAGACTTTAACCTGCAGACTTTACGTAAATTCTACACTGCCCCAAAGTAAATAAAATGAGTTTTCCTTTTTTCCAATGAAGTGGAGCCTATTTTTTTTGGGTTGAATTTGAAATGAAAAAATGGATCTCAGATTTGGGAATCTGGACAGGTGCTCGAGTATGGGAGCAGTAGTAACTTTTACCGGTTCCATTGTCTGGTACCTGTCGATAATGCATAAAACAGCACAGGCTCTTTTTCGGTCAATGGAGGATATACATATATGCATCTCATGCACTGCTGTATGCAACACGTGTTGCCCATTCGACGTCCATCTGTCGTTGACAATAGCCTTCTCGCTGACAGCTCGAAAGGCAACTGGCCGCCGAGCCATATATGGGATTCCGTGGTAAGTTTGTATCATAAACGAAATGCTCTCATGCAAATGAAACGGAGTTGTGCCTACGAGGTAAGGATCGATGTGAGGACGAACTGAACCGTTGTCGGACATATTTTTTACTGACAGGCGAATCACTGTTTACTCAAAAAGAAACCTCTATGTTATCAATCATTTTCATTCAGTAGAAATCGAGAAAGAAAACTCAATTATTCGATTTATGGAGATCTAACTCCTCATCATCATCAATTCATCCTGTGTTTTTAGAATTTAAGATGTTAAAGCTGTTAAAGCTGAAGATTTTTTATCTGAAGTAAGCAAAACTGAACTGCAAGTTAAAGCACTCATAGCGGAACTCTTCCAAATTTCAAACTTCTCTCGAAACTTCTAAAATTAAACCTTAACAAATATTTATTTTAAACGCTTAATAATTTACATGTATAAAATTGAAGTTTTTACTACTCTTCAATTAAAATTTTTCTAATTATGTGCTGTTAAACTGCAAAATTTTTAACTCCTATGAATTGAATAGTTCAAAGATTTCTGGATGAAAAATATAAATCCACGCTATCATTTTGAATGCTGCAAATCGAAGAATAAGTAAATAATTTTGTAAATGTTTAAAATTATATCATTTTAAGTTAGACGTTAAATTCTCTGTCTTTTAAGCCGTTTCAAATTAATTTTTTTTTTTTAACAATTGAAAGCTACTTCAAACAATTTAGTTTCAAATTGTTTAGCTTCGAAAATTCAATTTATAATTGTTAATTTTAAATGAACAGTCAAATATTGATCAATTCTTTCTGAAAATTATTGTTTTAATATAAACATTCCAAATTGAATAGGTTAATACTGTAATATTTTAGAGTCCAACAATATTTGAATAGGATTTGAAATTGAATGAAAGCATTTATTTCTGAATCAATTAATTTGAACTTTGTAGAGAGTTGAAAATATTTTATAAGGTTTCAATCAGACTTTTACATTTGTTTAACTACTAACGCTTTTTAATTGAAAAAGTTCCATTCTTAACGTTAAAATCTGTAAAATCATTTCATTTTGAACAGATTTAGAATTGTCTTGTAAAATCAATTTTTGTTCAATTTTGAATACTCAAACGTCAGTTCAATTTCAAAAATCAATATTTAAAATATATTTACAGTTGATCACTGTGAAATTTTGTTACTGAATTTCTCAATTTCAAACGCTTCTAATTTTTAATTGCTTAAGGCTTTTAAGCTGCATTTTGAAATTCTTTAAATTAAAAACGCAAGTTTAAAAATGAAGACCTAAATGGGAAATTTTAATTAAAACTTTTCCATTTTCAACGATGAAAATGATAGTGAATTTATTCTTTGATTTTAGAACAATTTTTGTAATCAAGTTTAATGTTCAATTATAATTTCTGTGATTAAATAACCATTCAAATTCTAGAATTTCAGAAGTTTTGACTTTAAAAAATTTAATTTAGTGTTTAATTTCAAATTAGAAAATTGTAATTACTTCGAATTTAAAATTATTTTAATTAAAGTGTTTTCAACTTCAACTTAATCATTTTTTAATGCTTTTACATACAAATACTACAATTTTAAATCCTTTGAGTTTTAGATGCTCCAATTTTTAAAATTTGAATAAAAAAATATTCGCAATTTTAATTTGAAATCATTTTTATTTCAAGATGCTTTAATTCAAAATTAAATCTTCAATTTTTAACACTTTGTATTAGAAATTATACAATTTCAAGTTCTTTCTAAGGGAATTGTCTAATTTTTTTGATTTCTGTCTGAAAATTTTCAATTTTGAGAACTCCTGTTTAAAAATCTGTCAATTTCAAACACTTTTTATTTCAAATTATCCAACGTTTAACACTTTTATTCAGAAATTATACAACTTCATTTCCTTTTCATTCAATGAAAAATGTTTGTTCAATTTTTTTAAATTTCAAACGCTCTCTATTGGGTTATCATCGACTTATTTCTGAAATATTAGTAAAAAAAATTGTTGATTCGTGGAAGGATATAATTTTATAGTAAAAAAATTAAATTTTTGGCGATGCAAATGAAGAGAACAAAATTTATTACGTTGTTTAAAGAATTAATTGTTAAGGCAATGTCAATGAAGACGAAGCTTTTTTTCACAATACATAAAGTTATTTGAACATGGTTAATTCATGAAAATATTAAAAATGCAATCAATGTCCAGAATCAACATCCAAATATTATATTAACTGAGGGTCGATACAAATCTTTCCTCAAACATTTGAAAATTTGTTTAATAATGGATTTTAAAATTATTTATAATTTCAATGGTAATAAAATAAAAATTTAGAAACGCGCGAATCATGGGCACATTTTCATTGTGAAATTGTAATATTTCCAAAGAGATTGTAATAATCGACTTGTTTCAAATATTGAAAGTTGAACAATTGCTATTTTATGTTATGTCTGGAATTTGGGGTATCATTATCCCTTATAATTTGCTTCGGAAACATGTAAACATGTATTTCTTTTCCATGTTAAATCTTATCTGTGAAATGTTATCTTCAATCTTAGAAAATTTAGAAGAATTTCCGCAGTGTTTGTTCTAGAAAGGGAACATGGACACCATTCGTCACTAAGAACTGCACTCTCTAATCGGGCGATATTTAACGCGCTCAGAAGACTGATTAATGACCTCCTTAAAAAATCCTGACCGGGTGATAACTTACGAATTACAAATTCACGTCGCCCCTGAGCCACGCTGGCCAACCTTTTCTCCTAGACCCCCAATAATTCACTAGGAGGCGTTGATTCAGGTATCGCATAACATGTGTTGATAAATGGCCATTTGAAAATGTTCGCGAGCATAATTCCTTCACTCATTTCACTACAATGTATTATATGCGCAGAAAACTTATCAGTAAGTAAAAGTCGTCACTCATTAAGTGTATAATTATTGTCAAAACAAGAAGATTTGAGAATTTGTCTTGTACAATGGTTGGCAACAAAACAATGATTGGCAACCTCATTTAAATATGAAAGAATACTCACAAATATAACGTCTCTAATAGTGCAGATGTTATAATTTTTGTAATAGCTACGATAGATTTAAATAAAAACTTTTGGATTTCAATTGGATTCGGTGATTAAAACACGATAATAGTATTCTAACATTGAAATTATGTATGTATATCGATAAATGGGTGGCCACTCATTGTCATCGTAAATAGAGCGGAAACATAATGATTGGCCATAATACATGTATCTGAAAAGCAAATGACAAATGTCTTCAAAAAAATGAATTTAAAATTATTTAAAAATTGTATAGGCTATTTTACATAGCAAACCGACAAACAATCATATACATAGCCTATGTATATGATTGTTTGTCGGTTTGTCTTACGAATAATAAGTGGGAATCATGTAAAAAACCGTTGTTAGCCCCGGCCAATCATTATGCAATTTAGAGAATAATCACCGTGCTTTCAAAATCAGTAATTCATATAACCTGATATGGGCAATGAACGTATTTCACCACATTTCAGTGGCCAATCATACCATCATTGGCCTGTGCTAATCACTATGTCGTTGTGGCCAATCATTTTGTTATTTGAAATTATTGTTAATTTCTTTAAATATAAATTTTCTACACGGAAAAAATGTATCCGTAAAAAAGTCACGAACTAGTAGCTAGGTCTCGGATATGAGAAAAATTCATCGGATATTTATGTATTATCGTAAATAATCTGCGAACTTTGAGAAAGATTGACGAACTCGATATGAAAATTCTAAAACGGTTCAGCACTTTTGTTTTACGTAGATAATTACAAAAATTGTACTAGTGATTGGGAAAAGATTCTCAGAGCACTCACGAGCTTGCCCGATAAATCTGGGAAAAAGGAAGTAGGTTCGCCTGTACGCCAAACGCGCGGTGCTTGCGTATGCTCGTATGTGTGCTTCGAGCTCGTCGGATGAGTGGCTAGAAGTTTTATAATAACTATTTTGTTTGGCCTCTATGGCTGCGCGTGTTTACGCACTCCTGGTTTATGTTTAGAAACTGGTGAGTCAGCAGTCTTTGAGGGTTCGCATCTTCTGAGTTGCGAATTTATAAATTATTATAAATTAAATCGCACAAATAAAATTTTTCGTTTTAATATTTCAGTCTGAAATTTTCAGGAACTGTTCGTAGGAAATTCAAACTGTTCGTAAGAAACTTCGAAATTTATCCATATATTTCTTATAGATTAAGGATGTTATGTTTCATTTTTTTATCTCGTATCCGAGACCTAGCTACAAGTTCGTGACTTTTTTACGGATACATTTTTTCCGTACTACTTTTAAAACCTAACTTATTATGGTAATTGGAATATTTATAAAATTTATTATCCATCTGTGTATTGTAGAATTTCGTTTGACGCTTATAGCGTCTTTACAAATTGTTGAACTGCACAAATTCTTTAAGGGGCCAATCATTGTACCAATTACCCTATCTCTTGAACACAAAATAGTCCAGGCAACTCGTACGAAAAAAGGGTCTTTTTACAGTATTCAGTAGGTGAAGCGCATTTTTTTTGCAAAAATGGTTTAATGAGGGATCCTGATGAAAATTTCAAAATTGCTTGAAATGAATACGACGCGTCCCGGAAATATTTATGAAAAAGTTCCAAAAATCGTGTTTGCGTAGACTGGCGCATTTCATTGTATAGTCATTTGAAAGCTGAAGGCACATGCTCAAAGGCAGATGACTATAATTTTTGCGCCGATAGTAGACTATTGGGGCTCGGACATTGTTTTCTGTAGAATTACTCGAAATTGCGTCTACTTTATACAAACTTCAGACATTTTGCTCTAAAATGCAATTGAACGAGTCAGTATACGCACACACGATTTTTAGAAGTTTTTTCAAAAATATTCCTAGGACGCGCCGTAGTCATCTCTAGCAAGTTTGGAATTTTTCTTAGAACCCCTTAATAAACCGTTTCAGCAAAAAAAAACGCGATTGACCTACTAATTACCGTAAAAAACTACCAGATGCCTGGACTAAAAAGTGTTATTCTGGTAGTTCACCAGACCTGAAATATTTCCATCTATTCAATCTAGAATATATCTATAAAAAATAGACATTTGATCCTCCATGAAATGAGCTTATATTTTCACTATGTTGGGGTAAGCTTGAGATGTACACATTTCAAAATTAAGAAGGTAAATGGTGAAGAGATTCTGTTTGTAAGACCACTGTGGTGAACCCCTTGTAAAAAGGATCAGTGGATCAGATTTGGGCTGAACCAACGCTTATTGTCCCATCTTGTGATTCTGGTACACGCTGCTACATAAAATCTCACATGAGAAGTTTCTTGCCTACCTGATACCAAAATCTCTACTCACGGTAAACCATCCCTTGTTCGGATATTCTTACAAAGATCCTCAAGAAGAATTATTGACTATAATAAGATTGTGGTAAGCAAGGACTAATTTTGGACCAAACTTCTGAGGTAATTCATATCCATTCTTGTTTTGACTTGTTTCTTATATCAAATATCAAAATATATAGGGGGGAACACCCTACAGTGTATAATGATCCTACAGTAAATAATCCTTCATTATAAACACAAATGCCATAGAGACACAACAACTTGCATGAAAAAATGCGTGGGCGTAAAAGAAGTTAGAGAGGTATGCCAGGACTGGAGAGTGTGGCGACAAATAGTTTATACAAAGACTGTCAGTGGAGTGAATGACGCCTGAAAAGAATACCTTGGATGAACTTGGGATGATCGCTAGAGAGATTGATCAGCAACCTGGGTCGGAGCAGTGTTGCGGAATGAACGTGTTATTTAAATAAATATCACGAGAATTCTCGATCAATCTAACAATATATACCCCCTCCCCCACATTACTCCCTTCCTCATCGAGTAATTCACGCTTACCCCGAAAGGGAAATGGCCTAATGGTATAATATAAGTAAAATAATCGATTGTAATTGTAATATATTAACACGTGACGCGACTTAACTATTAATTACATTAAATTAATTTTTTACATTCATCACAATTTTTAATTAATACATAATACTGTAAGATAATTATCTACTGTAGAGCAGTCTCCCCTATCGTCATAAGAGATCTGAAGTTTGAGGGCTGTTAAAAAACTACGTCACACTGCTAGAGTGCTAGAGGAGAGAAGGGTTAACGGACTTTTCAACAATTTGTGACGCAGGAAAAACAACAAATCAACTGTTTTTACATTGTTTATTCATGATTTATAAAAAATGTTAATGAAGGGATTAGTTTTGTAATATTGTATCATTTTATATTAAAACTAGCTATTAAAAAATACTGTTATAAGTTATGAAGGCTGAACATTTTTTTCTTTAAAATAAGGCAGAATTTATCAAATTCAGGCGTTTACAGATTTCACACTCTTTGTCCTATTCCCCTCTTTCCCCCTTTTCAATAATGCCACTTTTTCCCCCTGTTTTCAAGAAAATTCTCTTTTTTCTCGTTTTTTTAGCCTAAATGCGAACTGAATTAATAGAGCCCACTATGATAATCCCACTATTTTGATTTTGAAGATCATTCTTTTTAATTCAGATTTCATCTTGTTTGGTTAAGAATTCTACTATTTGGTTGAGAATTATTTTTCTACATGAACTATTTGGTTATAAATTCATTTTATTTTGTTGAAAATTCAACTACTTGTTTGACAATTAACTGTTTTGTTGAAAAATCTACTTTTCGGGTTGTAAATTTAACGTTTTTCTAAAAAAATCGTCTTTTTGGCTTAAAAATTCAACTATTTGGTTGAAAATAGAACTGGTTTTGTTTGAAGTTTAATTCATATTGTTTGAAAATTCGCTTGGGTGGCAGAATGTGGCAACAAAAATTGACAATATAAATTTTTACAACAATTCCTTGAAATTTTATTTTACAAGTAATTTATCTGAATATTATATTTCTACGCTCTTTGTTCTATTCTAGGAGTTCACAGATTTCACACTCTTTTCCATATTCCCCTCTTTTCCTCTTTTTAAAGAATTCCTCTTTTTTTCCTGATTACAAGAAACTTCCCCTTCTTCTCGTATTTTTAGCTTAAATTCGAACTGAATTAATAGAACCTCATAAGAACTATTTTGTTAAAAATTTGTCTATTTGGGTTGATAATTCAACTATTTTGTTGAAATTTCGTCTTCTTCCGTTGAATTCAACTGTTTTTGATTTCAAATTAAAACCTCTTTTGGTTGAAATATCACCTATCATTTTTTTGTTGATATTTCATATTTTTTAGTTAAAAATTCAACTGCTTGCTTGAAAGTTATAATACTTTGTTAAAAATTAATTTTCATGGTTAAAGATTGAACCGTCATGTAGAAAATTCGTCTTTTTGTTTATAAATTCAACTATTTTAGTAGAAAATTCGATTATTTGGTTACAAAATTAACTATTTATTTATAAATTTAACATTTTAATAGAAAATGGATTTTTTTTTAAATTAATATCTGCGAAGTTGAAAATTTAACTGTTTTGTAGAAAATTCACTTATTTTGTTGAAACTTCGTCGTTTTTGGTAGAATATTATTCTCTTTGGTGGAAAATTTAATTATTTGGTTAAAAATTAATTTTTTTTGGTTGAAAATTAAACTACTTATGTTTGAAAATGCAACTGGTTGTGGTTAAAGTTTAATGTTTTTTGTTTAAAAATTCGACTATTTGGTTGGAAATTAATCATCAAGGTTTTAAAATACAACTTTTTGGTTAAAAACATATCTATATTGATGAAAATTTAATTATTTTGCTGAAAATTCAAATATTTTGTCAAATTAATCTTTTCAGTCGAAAATTAAACTGCTTTGTTGAAAATTCGACCTTTTTGATTGACGATTCATCTTTTATGGTAGAAAAGTCATATTGTTCGGTTAAAAAAGTAATTTTTCTTGATTTAAAATGAACTTTTTGTTTGAAAATTTAACTATTTGTTTGAAAATTTATTTGTGTGCGTTGAAAATTCATCGCTTTTAGAAAATAATCTTTTTTTTTAAATTCAACTATTTTGGTAGAAAATTCGATTATTTGATTGAAAAAGTAACTATTTATTTGAAAATTTAACTATTTCATAGAAAATGGACTTTCTTGTTAAAAATTCATATGTTCGTAGTTGAAAATTTAACTGTTTTATAGAAAATTCACGCATTTTGTTGAAACTTCGTCGTTTTTGGTAGAATATTATTCTCTTTGGTGGAAAATTTAATTATTTGGTTAAAAATTAATTTTTTTTGGTTGAAAATTGAACTACTTAACTTATGGTTGAAAATGCAACTGGTTGAGGTTAAATTTTAATGTTTTTTGTTTGAAAATTCGACTATTTGGTTGAAAATTAATCATCAAGGTTCAAAATACAACTTTTTGGTTAAAAATATATCTATATTGATGAATATTTAATTATTTTGCTAAAAATTCAACTATTTTGTCAAATTAATCTTTTTAGTCGAAAATTAAACTGCTTTGTTGAAAATTCGACCTTTTTTAATGACGATTCATCTTTCATGGTAGAAAAGTCATATTGTTCGGTTAAAAAAGTCATTTTTCTTGATTGAAATTAAACTTTTTGTTTGAAAATTTAACTATTTGTTTGAAAATTTATTTTTTTTTTGTTGAAAATTCATCGCTTTTGGAAGCTAACTATTTTCTTAAAAATGAAATATTTTTTGACTGGAAATCTTAGGAATTTGAAGCGTTTCATGATAAATTCAATATGGTATGTACAATTATCTTTCTTAAAGAATTTACCCCCTAATTATTTTCCTATTTAAAAAAAATCACCCTATTTAGCCTGTTCTAAGAGCATTTTGGGCTGTGAATTCTTTTTCTATTAAATGAAATCGAAAACTAAATATTGACTAAATTTTCAAAGGACTTATTCTATTGGCTGGCGTAGTTATTACGACTGCATGAACATAACATTTCCTTGATCTTTGGATCATTATTATCTCGATAGATTACTAAGTCAATTAAGCTTAGATGGATGTCAAACTTTGCTCTTGGGTCGGTTTGATTACTCTATAAGTCTATAGAATCAAACCTAGATGGTTGATGGACATATAGTCTTAGATCCGTACTGCTACCACCTCCACAATGGAACTTGAACATTTTCTTAATACCATAATTGTGGAATATTTTTTAACACCGATGCAAATTTTTCGGCTCTTTTATTTTTCTCAAACCCCCGAATTTTGGGTGGATGTGCTGGCAGCCAGCTCCCCCCACTACAGCAAATTTGAGAAATGAAAAACATTAACCATGCTATTTGGCCTTTTGTAGGCCCTTCAAAACTGTGTAAGAAATAATTTTCATAAAACCACCCTCAGCACATTTAACATACCCCATCTTAGCTGCCTGCAACTGACAGGAAGTTTTTCTGTATTTTTTTTCTGTTTCCAGGAATCCTACAAAATGAAGGGTTAGGGTCGTTCGACAAACTTTTTTGGGGGCTTTTTGACCTAGTCTTCGTGGCTGGCACTGTCAGTCATGTCAGTCGATAACTGACTTCCAGAGAGCCCTGTGCATGCGGAACAGACCTTTTAGAATATGTCTACCTAAACATTAGGCTCTAATTAAATTAATTCTCTTTTAGGCTTCAATCGATAAACCGTTTGCCGCTGGTGACCGTAATCAATGAAAAACGACATATGAAATTCTTGTAATTGCGTCTGGGAAAAACTGGTTGAACAACGTCGTAAACTCGATAGACCTTCTGCTACGCTAATAACCTTCCCCATAATGTTACAAGTGTCACCGCCTCCACACTCAAAAAGGATCACCAGCATTGTTTATGTCAACATACTTCACTGTAACTCGATATCCGGCTTGATACCAGTCTCCACAGACTTTGTAAATACCCAATTCGAACTGCAACTATTGTGGAGGTGGATGACGTATCTTACAGACACTAGAATTTTCTTTAATCTTTATCATCGGCGGCACGATCGTCTAACGTCTTGTACTTGTATTACCACTTGTCTAGTAGGGAGTAGGCTTCAGTTTACGATCGATTAAAGTCATAAATAGCTGATTCGTCAAGGAGGCGAAAGGGCCGACATAGGACGTAAAACACGACGCTACAAGATCTTAACCGCCCTCTACAGGGTCCCCTCTCGTGGGCACTGGGCAGTGGGCCCCGTAATGGGTTTACGCGCCTCTCATTTGAATATTTTATTGTTACGGCTTTTCTATAGTACGAAGTTTAAGTGATTGGATGCGTGGAAGATTTTATGTGCAGATGAGGAGACGTCCATGCTAGGCATTGTACATTAATGACACTGCCTGTATTTTAACGATCAAATCCAAACTTCGCTTTGTAATAAGTATAAAGTCTATGGCAGGACTTTATCAATGCAAATTATACGATTAAGCTCTTGCGTACTTTGTATTATTATTGCGGGGTTTACAGAATTAAAATTTTATCTCTGAATGAGAAAAAATACATTGGTTATTTCATCTTTTTTTATATCCGCTCGATCCCTCGGTTACCCGCGATGGTTATTATTATTATTATTGTACCTTTACGCTATAACCCTGTCGGGGTAAGCGTGACTCACTCGGTTCTAGCCTCGTTCTACTGTCGGGGATTAAGAGCTTCACAAAGTCACCATGTAAAGCTCTCCAGGCGGGCCTATTAGTATCAAAGGTCTATCGTTTCAGGCATAGGGTAAGGAGGGGCAGCGCCGACCGGTGGGGCAAAGGTAACTTTGCTTATAACATCGCTATTATTTAACAATTTTCATTCTACTTTGCATTAAATAAATCTCTTTTATTATAGAGATAGCGTTACTTACTGATATCTTGAAAATTGACGTTGTAAAAGAAAAATTATGCAGAAAAGAGTTTTGACAACGAAAGAATGGAAGATTCGCTGGCAGAAATGTAAAGTTTTCGACGTTAATGGCAATACTTACAGTATGAAAATTTGACATTTTGACAGATAAAACAATATCACATTATGTCATTATAATAATTGAACGTAATACAAGTCCAAAGTGTATTTAATATCGTAAATAATTGAGGCCTCACCAGTGGGGCAAGCCCGACCAAAATAATAGTTTACACGTGCTTAGGTTATAAACGTATCATAAGTTTGGTCGCTAAGTCATCGGTAATGTAGAACAGCCACTTATCTTCTGGGCTACATGCAAGAAACTCTATTATATATTATTATTTTCAATCCGTCGGTAGAGCGGGTGTTCTGTACTGGTACGGTAGAAACCTTTGCGCGTACTCCGTCTCTAGTTGAATGTCAACTAATAAGAGGTTATATCACAGCTATCACTATTTTTATTAAAAATAACTTATTCTTCTTGCTGAATATGTTTAAAGGTAATTTTTCCAATACATAAAATACCACAGACGTGGAGCATCATGTTTTCCACTCTTCAGATGTTTTGATTTTCATAAAAAGCTGCGGTTGGCTTTGCCCTCCGGTGTGGGGCAAAGCCGACGAAATACAGCTTGTCAGAAATAATTCAATTATTAAATCATTGTTTTATTTATATAATTGTTACTTATAGAATTATGATGTACAATAATGTAGGACTCGAAATGGGAAAAAAATGGATCAATTCCACATCTTATTAACTTTAAAAAAATCATTGACTGTTAACTGGTCGGCGCTGCCTCTCCTTACCCTATCTCACTTCACTAACACTTTTTCATCATGCATTTCTTATAAACTATTTGTTGCCACAATTTTCTGTCCTGGCATACCTCTTTAGCTTCATACGTCCATGCATTTCCTCATGCAAATTCGCGTGTTTCCATGGCTTTTTATATTCTTTTCGAATTAGGGTCTAATTCAAACATTCCAACCACTCTTTCCTCGGTCTGCATCTGGGTACGCTACCATTTACCTTACCTCTATATACTTTTGTCAGTCGTTCATCTTTCATTCTCTCAAGATGCCCAAACCATATCTCAACCAATTTCTTTCACACTTGTCAAACAGTGTTTCGTCTACACCACATTCTTTGAGAATCCCTCTTATTACTGTCTTCGTTCATTAGCTTCTTATCGCATACATTGCGCTGAAATTGCTTGCTCTCTCTCTTATCCTTTTCTTTTTAGGTCCAGGTTTCGCTGCTGTACAACACATCTGGAGCAAGTACAGAATAACATATTGCAATTTTGGCTTTATTACTATGTATTTTTACTTCTGATAATGGCTCCTACCCTGCCGATAACCTTTCTACCCTCGTTTATACGCCAGGGTATCTCTTCATCGATCTTCGATCCAGGGAAATCATGTAATCCAGTGCAATCTTAGGTAATCCACTTTTAATCCTAGGTAATCTAGTTGCAATCCTCGTTAATACACTTAAAATGTGAAGTAATCCAGGTAATCCACTTAGGCTTGCATGCATTTAGGGGAGATTTTTGGGGATGGGGAGAACTGGACAAGGTTATTTTACACTTAGAGGCAATTTCAGGAGCTAGGGAGAGCCGGATAAGGCTATTTTACACTCAGGAATAATTGTTGGCAATGGGAAGAGCTCGACAAGGAGATTTTACTGGGATTTTACATTAAGAAGTAATTTATGGAGCCCTTTGTACAGCTCTCTACAGCCCCAAAAATTACTCCTATGTGTAAAATCCCCTTGTCCAGCTCTACCTAACCTTTAAACTGATTCCTAATTGTAAAATCCCTTTTTACGTCTCTCCCCAGTCTCAGAAATCTTCCCTATGTGTATAATCCACTTTTTCAGCTCTTCTGAGTTCAAAAATCAACGCTTATTACAAAATCTCCTTGCCCAGCTCTCCCCAGCCTTAAAAATCACCCTAAGATTCAATGGAGATGATGTTTAGTAGATTTCAATCATTTAAAGGAATTTTAAGAGATATCAAAAGCTTCGAAAGAATCGAGGGTATTTTAAAAGCTTCCGAGGAAATTCAAGAGCTTTAAAAATCCGGGAAATTCACTTGTAACAAGGAGTAATGAAAGTAACCCAGGTAATCTATGTGTAATCCAATTAATCCTAGGTAATGCACTTATAATCCAAGATTCCAACGTAATGCTTGTAAGCCTAAGTAATCCACATGTCATCTTAAGTTATCCACTTGTAATCCTCGTCAATTTACTTGTAATCCTAGGTAATCGAATTGTAATCAAAGAAAATCCAAATGTAATCTTACGTAGCACTTATAATGTACACTTATAATCCTAGGTAACACAATCATGACCTTGGGTCATCTATTTTAATCCCACGTTATCTACATATAACCCTAGGCTATCAAATTCTAGAGCTGAGTAATTAATTTAGAGCAATCCACTTGTAATCTACTTTTGATTAACGTGAAATCCGGCGTAATCTGTGTTTCGGAGTGATTCGGGTTAATCCAGATAATCCAGTGTAATCATAGATAATCCGCTTATAATGCTAGGTATTTGACTTGTAATTTAACGTTATTCACGTGTAATTTGGAGTAATATTCGTTTAATCCGGAGTAATTCAGATAACCTAGGTAAACCAGTGTAATTCTAAGTAATACACTTATAATCCTAGGTGATTCACTTGTCATTCGGCGTAATCCACTTGCAATCCACTTGTAATCCTAGGTCATTCACGCGCAATCATGCATAATCGAATCTTAATTTAGAGTGTTTCATTATCAATCTACTTGTAATCCACTTGTAATTTACTTGTAATCTACTTGCAATCCAATCCTAATCTTCTTCTGATCCACCTGTAATCTACTTGTAGTCCATTTGTAATCTACTTATAATCCATGTGTAATACTAAGTAATCTGCATAATTGGAAGTAACCCGGCGTAATCCAGATAATCCAGCGTAATCCTAGCTAACTCACTGTAATGCAACATAATCCACTTGTAATTTAGAGCAATCCCCTTTTAATATACTTATAATGAACGAAAAATCCGAAGTAATCCGGTGGATTCGGAGTAATTCGGGTTAATCTAGAAATTCTAGATGATCCAGTGTAATCCTAGGTAATCAACTTGTAATCTGCAGTAATTTACCTCCACTGGACCGTATTTTTAGAAGTTGTTTCGCATCGCCTTCCGATATTTCGTCATCCGAGCGAATTCGTATCGAGTTTATGGATCCAATATTGGTAGGATGAAAATGTTTACATGGCAGGGCGATAAACTTCTCGTATGTTCATCCGGTTGACTTTGGTAACGATCAGTTATCAGATCGAAAGTCTCATAAACGCAACTGTAAGAATTCTCGTATTTTGAATAATACAAGTATACTAAAAAACTAGCCATAATTTTGGTATACGAGATTCGGACACGAAGCGAGTATGCAGAGATTTCCATAGCCATAACGAAACCCTGCACAGCGCTTCCTGTTTGAGATATCAGAATCAGAAAATACGGTATGTAGATTTTTCACTATTTTAATTCGATTACTATACAGAGATATCGGAATACAGCACGCAGGGTGGCCAGAGGTCAGGGTAAAACCTGTAAATCAGGGATAATTCAGGGAATGTTATTGGTCAGGGTAAGTCAGGGAAAAGTTAGGACAATTAAAAAAAAATCTGGCAAAAGTCAGGGTTAAATTTTAAATATATAATATGATGTTAATGTTTTTGTCTACTAGGTCTAAAATCTTTTTTTTTTTTTGAATATTGATTGTTTATTTTATAATTTGTGAAAAAAATCTCTCTAGCTCCGCTGGGATTCGAACACCAGGTCTTTCAGATTTCCGGTCTGATGCTTTTGATGATATTGATTTCAGACCTAGTAGACAAAAAACATTAACATCATATTATTTACTATATTTCGCTGGTCAAAAACCATGACATCAATTAATTCAATTTTAAATGTTCAGGAAAAATTATAAATGAGTAAGGGAAAAATTAGGGAATTTTGAATATTAAGTTTCGCAGCCGACCTATTATAATATTCTTGTCAGTAATTGATTTCCCTTGTATTTCTATTTTTATTTTTTTTTTGCAGTTGCTTCTTCCTGACTATGTGGCACAATAGGCTTTATAGTTTGAGCGCCAGAGGAGCTCTCCATGGACTTCCCGCCCGTTTTTAAAACTAACTTCCTGACTAATTCGACTGATTTTGATTCAACATTAGAATCTTTTGTAGTTGAAATATCTACTATTACATTGTTCGTCGAAAATTCTTATTTTTTGGTTGAAAATTGACCTCTTTGGTTGAAAACTAATTTTTTGTTTTCTAAAAATTAATTTTTTCAACTGAAAATTAACCTACTGTAGTTGAAGATTTATCGTTTTATTATAAAATTGATCTGTCTGGTCGAAAATTAATTTTTTAAACTGAAAATTGAACTATTCCATTTAAAGATATCATTTTTCTTGAAAATGTATCTCTCTGATCGAAAATTAACGTTTTAAACCAAAAATTTAACTATTCAATTTAAAGATTCATTACTTTATTTAAAACTTGTTGTTTAAAATTAATTTTTTCAATTTAAAATGTAATTTTTTCATTTTCGGTTGAAAATTGATCTTTTTAGTCGAAAATTGGTCTTATTTGATAGAAAAATAATCTTCTTTGTTTGGAATTTCCTCTTTCTTGTTTGAAAATGCAATTGCTTTATTAAACATTACGTTTTTAGTTGAAAATTCATTTTTGACACAAAATTCGTCTTTTGGCTTCAAGGTTCAGCCAACTTAAATCAACTTCTTTTTTTACTAAAAAATCTTTACGTTTTGAAATAGAGTCATTTCTGGAAACAATCTTTTCCTTAAAAAATTATTTTTAAGAAGTATCAATATTGTTAATTTCAAATTTTTTGTCAAAAAGTTATTTTGATATTTTAAATAATTATAATAATTAATACGAAAAAAATACGAGTTTTGATTGGCAAGTGATTATTCGAAGCGATTTTTAAACAGATTTCAATGTTTAAGCATGATGTTAGAGCGTGATCAGACAACTTGCCTGAAAGACTTTTTTGCTGAAAGTGAGTATTTCAATACTGCCGAAACACTCGGGGTTAAAGTGAAAAAGTAAGTGAATACACATATATTTTACAGAAATTATTAAAAATATGAGTTTACATTAATCACATCTAAAAGATTGTAATTTTCTTTAATAAAATGCGAAAACACATGAAATCGACCAGTAGAACCAAACATAACCTGAAACTCTTACGTATACAGAGCTCAGGCTGGCTGTCACAGACTTTTGTATTTGCATATTTATTGAAATATGTTTTGAAATGATTTTATACCTAATTATATATATTTTTGCAGGTACATTATTAATATTGCTTCGTTATTATTGTTATTAATTATCCGTCCTTTACACGGATGAATTGGAGATGTTCCTCTCAGAGGGATAAACAAACCTTATTATCCCTCCTTTTTCTTTTTATTATTTAAAATTATAATTTTGCGAAGGAATAATTATTCAAAAAAATGAATTACTGTTGAAACAAAAGTTTTGAAAAAAAATAATGCATGTTTTTTTGTTAGAAAACTCCAGCCTCTGTTTACACAATAATGAGAAAAAACAATGGTAAGTATTAAGATCAGACGCTCACTTGCATGAGGAAAATAATTATTAAAACTATTTTTTACAAATAAATAAAAATTTACTGACGTTAAAGTGATCTTCACAACAAAACATAAACGAATTTAGACAGGTGTCCTTAGTGTTACGTCGCACTATTTCCAACCACTTTTTTTTCGTGAGCCTTTTGGGACACGCATGAATAATTTTATGGGCGTCTTTGGGCATGTGTTTTGGCATTTGGGCACAAAACAACAGTGATAAGTACGAGTTTCCTGTATTTTTGTATTAATTTCTTCCACTGTTAATGTTATACAGATCGTTGAATTTTCAACCAAAGATAATGAGTTTCTAATAAAATTGTGGGATTTTGAACAAAATAATTAAATATTCAGCCAAACAATCCATTTTCATACAAAAATATAATAGTAGATTTTTCAACTATAAGAAATTAAACGGCGATACCACTCTGGAAACACCAGTTCTCGTAAGATCACTGAAGTTAAGCAGTGTTGGGCGCGGTTAGTACTTGGATGGGTGACCGTTCAGGAAATACTGCGTTGCTGTTGGCCCGTCGTGGGTGTGGTGGGCCCACATTGGTAGTAAATATCCACCTAGAAACACTACCCGAATCGGATAGTGAGGCAATGAACTTTCGAGTTCAAACTGCTAATCAATTTTTTTTTTTTTTAAGAAATTAACTTTCACAAAAGAAAAGTTGAATTTTTGATCAAAGATACGAAATTTCTACCATAACAGATAAATCTTTAACTAAAATTATCAATCTTCATTTGCAGTAGTTAAAATTTAAGTAAAAAAATGATTTTTTACCAAAAAGACGAATATTCAACAAGATACATGAATTTTTAACTAAATAAGCTAAATTTTCAACCAAAATGGAACATCTGAGTTTTCAGTTTGAAAAATCAAGTTTAAACAAAATAAATAAATTTTTAACAAAGGAGTTCAACTTTTAACCAAAGAATTGAATTTAAAATAAAGAAACAGTTCAATTCCATGTTTAACCAAAAAAAGAAATGAATTCTCAACCAAATAGTTACATTTTAAACAAAAAAGATGAATTTTCAACTAAAATGATGAACCTTTAACCAAAAAAATAAATTTTAAACAAGAGTTCAACTTTCAACCAAGTTATAAAATTTTCAATACAAAAGATGAATTTTTAACTAAAAGAGATTAATTCTCAACAAAAAATGTAATAGTTAATATTTGAAACAAGAAGATTTTCATTTTTAATTATTAAAAGCTGAATTCAACCGAAAAATACGAATTTTCAGCAAAGGATTTGAATTTTCATCCAGGAAAGATTCCTCAGTCAAGAGAAAAAGAAAATTTTAACTAAATTGTTCAATTTTCAATCAAAAAAGATATATTATGTGCATGGGAAACCTCTGACGGCACGAGAATATTACCATTTAAAATTATAATTTATATTCATTCAAATTTATAAATAAATAAAACTACTTTTTCCCTTCAAAGGTATACTATTATTATATTTTCCCCTCTACTTCGACATAGAGTGGTTTCTAAAATATTGGAAATGACTCTATTCGTTTATGTGGTTGGAATAACTATCATTATAGATATAAATTCATCCCTTTGGTTTAAAATTAATTTCTTAGCTGAACATTTAACTTCCCCATTTTCGGTCAAAAATTGATTTTTTTTTAGTTGACAAGGTCTGAAATAAACTGTTTTGTTGAAAATTCATATTTCGGGTTGAAAATTCAACTTTTGTACACAAAATTCGTCCTTTGGCTTGAACGTTCAGCCAGTTTGGATGAATTGATATTTCTTTCTTGACTTAAAAACCTTTATTTGTTGTTAATTCATCTCTTCGGTAGAAAATTAATCTTCATAGGTTAAAAACCCAGCTGATTGGTTGAAAATTCAACTATTTTGTTAAAAATTGCACTATTTTGTTAAAGTCCTATTTTTCTACCAAAAATTCAACTCTTTTGATGAAAATTCGTAGTTTTTTATAAAAAATTATTGTTGAAAGTTTAAGTTATTATACCAAAGTGTTTTGTTAAAAAATCATATTTCTTGGTGAAAAAATTGAAATTCCTTTATTTTAATCTAAGATTATATTATTCTGATTATAAAAGTTTCCATACTAACAATGTCACAAGGTTCAAATTCTGGTATTTGGATATTAATGGGCAGGAAACATGAAAAATTTGTCAAGGGGAAAATCAGGGAAAAGTCAGGGAATTTGGAAAATGAAGGTTTTTGGCGACCCTGTACACAAATCTGGTTATTTCGAAAAAATGTTACAAGTTTAAGCACAGGTTGTTAAATATTTTTCAAATACTATAAATTTAACTATCAGAATAACAAATAGCAGAATAGGATGCTCAACTTTTCATCATGAGCTTGATAAATAGGTTCTATTGTGATGCCATAATTAGCGAACTCCCTCTCCATCCGGTTCCACTTTGGCAAAATGCTTTCCAGATCCCCGGGCGTTATTTTCTCGCCAGACACTTGACACCTATAGTAAAAATCGTCAGGCATTTGTACGTCCCACTTGAGTCACAGTGTCCTAAGAAATGTGCAGAAAAGTCTCCACGGGAGATAAGTACAAGATGTATGGCGAGAGACGTGTTTAGTTTCCGTTCACAGGTCTAAATAAGTTACTGACGTTTTTTACGCTCGAGTGCCTAACAAGATTAAATTATTGAAACGTGCTTAGAAAATGCAATTATGTTTGTCCCTCAACTGAAAACAATGCCATATATCAAAAGCAAGTTCAACATTATTTCCTGTTTCCAAATATGTAATTAAATTTAAAATTTGATTCCTGACATGTTGAAGTTAGACAACTGCAATGTTGTATTGACCCTCTTTATAAAATCAGAAATCAAGATTTGCGGTAGCGAATCGCCGCCGAGTACAAAAAAAGCTACCAAGAATACTTATCTGGAATAATCATGTATTCTGGACCTTTTTTGGATTGTCGGCGCAACTCTCAAACGATTTCAATGAGACTTGGCAGCTGACTGACCAACCAATAAAAAATAAGTTTATTCGTGATTTTATGTTGATGCCTTAGAAATTGTAAGATTAAAACATAAAAAATTATTCAAAGTAGGAACTGCCGCCTAAAAAAAGGGTTTCGAAGACTATCAAGAGGTTGAATAAGTCGTTCAAACGTCCCCCTCCCATACTTTCCTTCCCCTACTCTCCCTGCTCTTCCCGGTCGCCATGCTTCCTCTCCCACCTTTTCACCCTTCGCTTCCCCTACCTTCCCGAACTTATTCCTCTTCTACTTCCCCTTCTTCTCACTTCCCCAGCTAACACTCCCCTTCCTCTACTTCGCTTACTCAGCCATTTTTCCTCCCCTACTAATATGCACTACCCAACTAGCTCTTCCTTCACTTCTTTCACTACCCTCTCATAGTTCCCCTGACTTCCTCTACTTTCCTTCCCTATTTTCCGATCATTCCCTCTACTTAACCTCCCCTCATTTCCCCTACTTCCAAACCGCGTATTCTCCTTACTTCCCCAACCCTTATTTCCCATTTACCATTGCTCCCATTACTTCCCCTCTCATCACTTCCCCTCGTTTCCCCACCCCTCATTTACTCTCACTTTCCCTACTTCCCCCTCATTTCACCACACTTCCCTTACTTGCCATCCACTCACTACTCCTTATTTTCGCTCACTTCCCATTCCTCTCCTCACCCCTCATTTCCCCTATTTTTTCTCTCCTCATTCCGCCGAACTTTCCCTACTTCCCCACATTTCATTTCCCTACTTCCCCGCACCTCATTTCCCCTACTTTCCCTCCCTCAATTCTCCGTCACTCATTCACCATTCAATTCTCAAACCCTCACTTTCAAAGGGAATAAAACAACACATATCTTACCAATTTTTGGAAAAATGTTTGTTGACAAAGTTATGAGTATTTGAATTTTTTAAATTCAACACACGAATCATCAAAAAATATTAAAAACTTTTGTTAAAAGCGTGATATTTTTTTATCTAATGTATGTATTTATCTTTTTATTTATTTCTAATTCTGATGGAATTTCTCACCTTCTACGTAATTTCAAGATTCGCCCTAATGTGAAAAGTATATTCCATGACAGTCTATCCTGTGCCCGTGCCTTGGAGAGAAAAGATTAATTTTTAGTATGTCTAATATTCTAGAAAAATATTTTTTATAATTAGATGACACATATTATAAGTGTAAAGAAGATTTTTTTTATTGGCATTAGGGTCGATAATGTTTATTTGTTTTGTGTTCTATAATTTATTTTTAAAAAGATATCTATTTTTAAGTAAATTAAATTTAGATTTTCTATGTTTCGTCCCGGACTGACTCACTGGACTCGTCAGTAAGGTTATGTGAATCAGTCCTACCTTATACATTTTAATTGATCTAAATTCATTATAATGTACATTTTTCAAAAAAGAAAATTTCGTTTATAAGTTTGTAAATTTGATAAATTTTGCAGTTAATAATATAGTGCATTTCAATCACGGATAGGGCTTGGAACTTAATATAATTGATATAAATTTTGATTTGATTCTTCAAAAAACACAACAAAATTTGTTGTTTATAAAAACTGTTATTCGGGCCACGAATAGGGGCCAGAACTTAAATTGAAAGATCATCAATTACCAAGTTGAAGAGAAATTATTACTATTTTATTGAGTTGATTACTGAACCAAAAAACGGAATCGAGCGGCGTAAGCAGGCCTTCATATACCTGCATATATGCAGGCAAATTGCAGCTCTGCTGTGTATATGAGTTAATTCACAGAATTTCAAAAATTTTCAAATATTTGCAGGTTTTTAATTATAATGATTCGGAATTATTTTGAGGTCTCAACCAAAACAGATTCTTAATTTTCAACCAAAGAGTTGCATTTGTAACCGGGAAAGATGAAAGTTTTGCCAGAAAAGAGATGATATTTCAACAAAAACGTTAACTTTCAAACTTAAGAGTGGAATTTTCAACCGAAAAAATGAATTTGCTACCAGAATAAATGTATTTTCAACCAAGAAGATTAATTTCCTACGAAAAAGATGAATTCTCAACAAAAGACATATATTTTTTCACCAAATAGTTAAATTTTCAACGAAAAATAATTATTTTCTACCAAAAAAGACCAATTTACAACAAAATACATGAAGTATGACTAAAAATATGACTTTTCCACGAAATAGTTGAATTTTCAATAAAATAATGAAATTTCCAACCATATAACATTTTTACACAAAAAACATGAATTGGGAAACGAAAATATAAAAGTAGAGTTTTTAACCATAAGTAGTTGAATTTCCTTATTAGATTATAATAATTCAGTTGCATTTAAGCGAAAAAACAACAAAAGGTTTAACTTTTTTGAAAATGGGGGAAAAAAAGAAGAAAAAAGAGATGGATTAAAGTGACTAAAAAGCCTTTTCCTTTTAAAAATGAAGACAGTGACTTTTTCTTCAAAAAGTGACTAAAAGTGATTTAAGTAACTGTCTGGCAGCCCTCAATATTTTTGCAGCTTTGCAGATGCGACGAAAAACCAAAGTGCTAAAAAGGCGTCAAGTCCATTACAAAGGTCTCAGGATCCTTTGCTAAGCACCCGGAAATCTGCGATTGCCGACGGTAATGACTTTGTTCCTTCAGTTCAGAAGAGTGTCTCCAGATTGCGTTCGCACACTCAAGAGCCTGAGAGATTTCGCAAGGCTACCCTCTGATTTTAAAGGACCGACTTCCGTTTCATTCTATTTGTAACAGTGTAACACTGTAACAGACTATCAGTGTAACAGCAAAAAGCATGACGAAAGTCGTTGGGTATCCACGCGACCGTGAAATCGTTATTCAAAGAGATTCTCATTATTTTTGTTTTTATTATATTCCCAGAGAAACAATATTACAAAAAGATACGTAAGTATCATTGAAAATAGTACTATAAATTATAGAGCCTTTCACCGGATGATCAAATCCTATCTTGAAAAAGTAGTGTAACGATATGTCTCGAAAATCTCGCAATCATTGTTGTTGTAACCTTGATTGGTTTTTTATTACTAGAAGTTGTTTTATATCTTAAATTCGAAAGTTTGAAAATTAAATCGACAACAATATGATTCCCTCTAATAATCAAAATAATAGAATCGCTTGTGCGAATTGAGGAACATTTTTACTTTAAACATTTTTGAACGAAACTGATCGATAAGATTCGCATTTTTGCAACAATTCTAGGTAATGTTAGCGTTTTACACTGGAATTGGGTATTTTTAATCAGAAATTATTAGATTTCAAAGATTAAACAATTTTCAACAATATCCGTTTCTTGTTTTGTTAGCGTTCTTTAAGCAAACATTATTAGAGTTCAACGGTTCATAATTTCTAAATAATTTTAGGTTACGCTAGCGTTTCACATCAAAAATTGGTATTTCAACACAAAAATCACTATAATTTTAAGAAGTTTTTGACTCTTATAACAATTTGAGATTATGAAAGTGTTTTCGCCAGTTATTTATATTTTTAATATAAAAAAAGATTCAAAGAACATTCACAAATTTTAACCATTTTAGGTTATGCTAGCGTTTTGGACAAAAATTAGTATTTTAAAACAAAAATCATTATGGTTCGAACAAGATTTACAATTCTTAAATAGTTTCAGGTTATATTACATTTTCACAGGAAATCGGTTATTTTAAACAAAAATCCTTAGATTTCAAAGAAGATTTACAGTTCTAAAAACTTTTTTGTTAGTTTATTGTTTTTTGTCAGAAATTATTGGAAATTTCAATAAAAAATTATTAGAATCCAAAGAAAATTTACAATTTTCAACCAATTTAGGTGTTAGTGTTTTTTTCGGAAATTGAAATTTTTATTGAAAAATCATTAGTTCCTGCAGAAGATTTATGATTTTTTGAAAACTTAGGTTACGTTGGAATTTCACATTGAAAATTGGGATTTAGTAAGTGTTTTTCATCTAAAATTGCTATTGTTGATGAAAGAAATAATTAGATTTCAAAGAATATTCACAATATTTCAACAATAATAGGCTATGCTATTATTTTTCGTCGGAAATTGGTATTTTTGATCAAAAATTTAACGGTTTGATTATGTTTCTATGGTACAAAAATATTATACATACATATATATATATATATATATATATATATATATATATTACTTTTAAAGTCAAGGTATAAATTTTCATCAATTATTAAAAATATTGTCCTTGTTTTTTTTCTATTATGTTAAATAATAGAAACTACGAAATAAATAAATTTTGCGTTAACATTAATTTTATATTTAAATTTAAAACTTACGGAAGGAAAAGCAATACAAAAAATACAAAAGAAAAGCTAGTGTTTGCTTCTGATCTATATAAATATTTTGTATTTGATTATAACAGAATCGTGTGATATAATTATATTAATTTTACTGAATTTTCAAATTCTGAAGTTCGTATCATTTATAACTAATGAAATTAACCCCCAAATAGTTCGAGCAAACATAAAATTTTCTCAGAGTACTAAGTGACTTATATAGTATAAGTGACAGAGTAATCTCGTTTAATAAGTGACTCTCATAATTACAGACCATTTTAATTATTAACTCAATAATTTTACTAATTTTTTTGGATAACTGGTCAAACATGCTGCATAATTTAAATAGTTACTTTCCAAAATCAAAATTTTACAAATTTTCTGTATTTCCAATTTTGACTCCTGGGTGTTGAGCGATTTTTTTCCTAGTGCATTTTTGTCTCTGAAAAGTTTTCAAGTACCCGAAAAAATTCTTCTCTTTACGCGAGCGTTCAATTTTTTCTGAAAAAATGGCGAATTAAATTGGAATTGTCTCTTAAAAAATAGTGAATTGAAATCCGCCAAAAATTGGGTAGATTTCTTTGTCAGAATTTCAACTTCCAGAATTTTTTATTTCCGACCCACCCAATTGTTTAACGTAAGAAAAACATCATTAATAATTTTTAATATATCCTTAAAGAAGAAGGGGTATATTCATCCAAAGGATTAAATACTCTTCTTTTTAGATTTTAGATTGGTTTTAGGATCCCGAAATAAAATGCTAAAATATTTTTTTTTTTTTTCTAGATTCTAGAATAAAACACTGATGAGGATCCACCTAGATCGAAACTTTTGTTGATTTGTAAAAATCAAGTAATTTATTTCTGTATTCTAAGCCAATTCTTGCATAAAAAATAGAAAAATCTATTTTAAATATATCTTTGTATAAAAATGTTGATTCATAGAAATGAGTAAGAAGCGAACATTTTAGAACGGAAACGAAGTCCTACTACTACTACACTCTCGTGCCAAAAATCAGGTTTCTGGAAAAATAAAGTTTTCTAGGATTTTAAGAATTAAAATGATATTATCAGTCTTGTTTTATGAAAGAAAAAACATGATTTTTTCATGCAAAAAGTTTCAAGCTTACGAAAAAGAATAATTATAAGAACATTTTTTGTAACTTAATTTTTTCTTACTGTCGCTTGTTACCATTTTTTTAACAAAGTGTCTTATCGTTCCGAAATTCGGAATGACCAGTCCAATATTTTTCATGAGCTTGGCTAGTCATCCCGAAATTTCGGGACGACTAGACTAGTACATCTCCTTTTCCAGCTCCCCCGAAAAAATAAGCATTAGATATTAATTAATATTAACATTAATAGCATTAATAATATCAACCAATTGATCAAACCAATATTGATCAAAATTTCAATATTTTTCGAAAATTGGTAGGAAGCTAAAGTAAGAAAAAATAAGATTGCGAAAAACATTGTAAAAAAATCTGCCCGCTTCGCGGGCACATTCTCATCGCGCGCTTCGCGCGCGGCTCGCTTCGCTCGCAAGTTTGAGCGCGCCTAGGGCGCGCGACTGTTGGATCTCGCGCTTCGCGCTCGATTATTTACTCACCTCGCGCTACGCGCTCAGGCGTATTTACATCGCGCTTTACGCTCGGCTCCTCTAGATTTTTGAACTTCGTGTTCGACTTCGATGAAAAGAAAAAGTTTGTTTGCAAATATTATAAAATTATCAAAACCTCTACATATTAAGTGATTGTTAAATTTGTTTTTATTTTAGACTGAAAAGGAACTTTATTTACTCAAGGTTCTATCGACCTTAAGGAACACATTCTCATCCAGACACTCGCGCTTCGCGCTCGATATTTCATTTGAAAATCATTTGAACCGTATGATAGAAACAAAAAAGTTTGAGCGCACTTACGGCGTGCGATTTGGTAAATACACTGAGCGCGCACTTTGTGCTTCGTGTTATATGTTCTTCATATACAAATTACTAAATTTGTATTTGATTTTAAATGAAAAGTAATGATATAATTCAGGCGACAAATTTTATTAGTTAACATTTTATTTTAGCTTGCGCCGTTTATCAAAAAAGTTAATTTTTTCATTTTGAATATATTCTTACCACAAAAATTGATTACGGGTTTGTAAGTCTTTTTTGAATGCACAATTTTTGTTCATTTATATGTTTTCGTACCTTGCATTGTTTTTTCAAAAATTTGATTTTTTTTACTGTCAATGTTATTTTCACGAATAAAACAAAAACCACGCATCCTATCGAAACATGAGTCACAATAAATTTGTACCTCTTCCTTGGATGAACAAATTTTGTTTCGGTCATTTTTTCGTAGCTGGTAATATTCGTCTGAAAATTTGATTTTTCTATTTTCAATGCTGTTTTTTACGAATAAAACAAAAACTACGCGTCATATCAAAAAGTGAATAATAAGAAATTTGTAGATATTTTTTAGGTGCACAATTTTGGTGAGATGATCTTTTCCGGTATCTTGCATAGTTTGACAGCAAAATGGCTTTTTTGATTTTTCATTAATTTTTTGTGCGATCAAAATTTGAATTTTTTATTTTTCAAAAAATTCAAAAAGTTGTTATGAAAATATTATAGGGTGTTCAGGAATCAACGTTTTTCTCCTCTTGACTTTTTTTCATATCGTGCTTTTTTCGGCTTAAAATGTTCATTTTCGTTTGTTTTTTGGAATTTTGAAAATGCTATAACTCCAGTAATTTTTTTTTTATCACAAAAAGTCATAAGAATATTTTGTTCGTCATTTTTCGTACTACCAATAACCGTACATAGAATTTTCAAACCTTCAAAAAAAGTGGTCTCAAAAATTTTCAAAATGTGCTCACTTTTTGGATTTTCATCCAAAATAGCTGGTTAACGAACTCGTTCTCTATTTTTCGGCCATAAAAAAGTGTGCCAAAGCTCAATCAAATCTGATCATTTTT
The DNA here is from genome assembly GCA_932195095.1 of Andricus curvator. Taxonomy (NCBI): domain Eukaryota; kingdom Metazoa; phylum Arthropoda; class Insecta; order Hymenoptera; family Cynipidae; genus Andricus; species Andricus curvator. The sequence goes on along the minus strand of CAKNYM010052936.1, from coordinate 83,305 downwards.
TCGAAAGTTATCGTGGCTACAGACAGACAGACAGACAGACAGACAGACTACAGACAGACAGACACCTTCGTAAAAATCGTTTTTTCTGACTCAGGAGGTCTCAAAACGTGGAGATTTGATGAAAACCGACTATGTCAAATTTTACATAAAACCAATACCTTCTCATTAGAATGAGAATGTAAAAAATATTTTTGTAAGTTTAAAAATTTTGACATTAAGAATAATTCTTTTAATTTAAAATTACGTTAATGGTAATATTATTTTGATTCTTAAAATCATAGAAAAACAATTTTTTTTCGAAGTTCAATAATTAGGAATATAATATATTATAATAATTTTGAGAAGTATCTTTAGAATAGAATAATAATCTCTAACTCTAACTTACTGATGGTTAGAAACATCTCATTTTCTCTTAAGCCTTTTTATATATTTTTCTTTACACGAGATGACTTTCAGAGAGATTATGTTTCTAAAGATCTTTCTTAAAATTGTTGTAAATATTTATTTTATTTTATTAGGATATATATTTTGAATTCATTTGTTTGAATGATCTACTAGTTTGAATAAAAAGATAAAAATGTGCAAGAAGAATACTGATTTTTTATGCGTTGAACGTGAAATCCTTAATAAACAATTACTAATTTTAATTGAAATTTATCAATAATTCTCAAAATCGTTTTTCTAATGAATATATGAACATTTCATTATAATAATTTATGAATTACATAACCTCATTAAATAATTAGCCCACTTAATTCAGAATTAGGAACACATGTAACAGAGTAAAAGAGGGTAATAAACTTTTGAATCAGTGGTTACTTATGGTATGCTTATGCTTATTCTTACACAAAAAAATGTATCCGAGTGCGGAAGTCCGTAAATAAACGGCGCTCATCCTCATAATTCACATTCATCTGGGCTTAACTACATTTTACGAGGCTTCATTTTTTGTGTTATTTTCTCGGCATGGAAAAGCTTTATCCAAACCAAACAGTAATACATATTCCCTAAGTCCCGCGGATAGTGATCTGGAACCAGTATACAGATTCCGCCCACGCAGGGGAACTTCCTGTCTTCCTCTTGAGGGGTATTTATCTGTTTTCAAAAACCCTTGCCTGAACCAACACCTCTTGTTTGAAAATTCGAAAGAGATCTCCCAAGGGTCACATATCTTTCCGCTCATCTCCATAGAGCAAAAACACACTCCCGATTCCATTTTCTCTCAGGGAGCGTCTATTAATTATATAAGGCTTTTTCGTGAGGGAGAGGGTCCGAAAAATCTTACGAATTCTTGCATAGGAGAAAGGGATTCAAAGAATTTCTTACATGAGTTTCCTCCTTCTAATTACTTTTTTTAACTATAATAATTAACATCGGTTTTGGCTGTTGAAATTACTTTGCACACTGTTTTTGAAATCTGGTGTACACCTTTCATGAAATCTCCGGGAATATCTGGAAATATTTGCAATCCTTTGAATAACCGGGAATTCTTTTGAAAATTTTGTACATCCTTCAAAATTTTGTAAATTATGTGAAAATTCTTCGAACTTCTTTGAATTTCATAAATATCGTACGTAATCTCTTGAAATCTCTTTAAAAAGACTGAGCTCCATTAAAATATTCTAAAAGCCCGAAAAATTCCATCAAAACGCCTCAAAGTCCTTTATTATTATACCATTAAGCCATTTCCCTTTCGCGGTGAGCGTGACTCACTCGGTGAGGAACACTGCTCCGATCCAGGTTGCTGATCAATCTCTCTAGCGATCACCCTAAGTGAAGAGCCTCACAAAGTCATCGCGTGAAGCTCCCCACTCGGGCTCATTAGTATCCAAGGTCTTTTGTTTCAGGCTTCATTCACTCCACTGAGACTCTTCATGCATTTCTTATAAACTATTTTGGTAGCCACACTTTCCTGTCCTGGCATACTTCTCTAGTTTTCTTCACGTCCATGCATTTTCTCATGCGAGCTCTTGTGTTTCTATGGCTTCTCATCTCTCTTCAAATTAGGGTCTCATTCACACATTCTAACCATTTTTCTATCCAACTCTCCATCTATCTTTCCGTCATTAGTGAATAGGCTACCAAGAAAAATGTACTCATCAAATTGTTCTATTCTCTCATCATTTAGAACAATGTTTCACATTGTTTTCTCACTCTTTCCTTCAAACACTATGATTTTTTGTTTTATTTACGTTAATTTTGAGGCCCATGTTCATCAGTCTTGTATTCAGTTTGCTCAACATTCTTTGCAAGCCTTCTATTGACTCTACCATAAGCCCATAACAACCTTATCATCTGCGAACGCTAACCCACGCACCCTCACTGTCCCGAGATTATTATAATTGAGATACTCTCTCAAATACTAGGTAATTTCTTGAAACTCATGAAATCTTTTTAAATCATTTGAAATCTGTGAACCATCTTGTAATCCTTTGGAATCGTTTGTAATACCCTAAAAGCCTAAAACATTTGTAGTCTCCTAAAATATTTTAAATTTCTTCGAGATCTCATAAAATCCCTAAAAAGCTTTGGAAATCTCCTTAAATTCCGTAAAAACTTTGTAATTCATTGAAATACTTTGTAGTCGTTAGAAATTTCTTAAAAACCCGTGAAATCTCTTGAAATGTTTTGAACTGAAAAACTTCCAAATCTTTTGAAAATCTTCAAAACTTCGTTTATACTGGGAATGATTGATATAATTTTGATACAAGGAAAGGAGTATACGTCACGTTATATCGTATACTGAAAATGGAGGGCCTTTTTCGAACTCACCTGTCAACAACTTTGACTCTTTTTTGGTATACCTTAGAGGCTTAGAGCTTAGAGTTTAGATCTTAGACACTCCATTTTCTGTCTGTTGAGATTCCCTGGAGAATTAACACCGCCGAAGGCGATTCATCAACTCTCGCTGTCAAGAAAAAACTTTCCAGAGACCGATCGTTTCAAATAAAAATGTACCTGAGACCCCCTTCATGAAATTATGGGCTCGCGTGTTTGCTTCGAATTGATGGGGATGCCCTGATATCACTTTGCTGACAATAACTCGTTCTCGTGCCAGCTTTGCTCATGTTTCGGTGAATCTGACAAACGATAATAGAATTCAGTTAAACAAAATATTTTTAGGTGCCTTAATTACAACTGTTAGAAAAAGAAAAATATCTTTCTTGATTTATTTACTTTGCTCCTGTGGTCTGGATTTAAACATTCCTTTTTTTCAATGAATTTTAATTCTCTTGTAGATATCATGTTTCATCTACTTTTATTATTTAACTAGTTTTAGATTTATGTTAGCTTGAACTTGATAGGTCATACAGGTAGGTCATGAGTCATGAACTGAGTGAAAGAGAATTCAGAAATGAAATGGTTAAATAGAAATTTGTAATTTAATGAACGTCAGAGTATTTTGAAGAATTAAACCAAACTTGAGGGATGTAATAGGATCTCCAATTATTTTAAAGGATTTACGGAATTTAAAATACTTTAAGCTATTTTAAGAGATTCCAAAGAATATCAGGACATTTGAAAAATGTGACGGGCTTTTAAAGAATTTTGTAGGATTTATAAAGATTTTAAGCTCGATTTTAAGGAATTTCTCGAGAACTTTGGGAAAAAAATGAAATTAAATCATATTCAAAGGATCTTAACGTTTTTCAAGAAATTTGGCAAGATTCAAAGAATTTTATTGAATCTCCATGAATTCAAAAGATTTCGAGGGATTCCAAAGATTTCTAGGGAATTCGACGGTTAAATTTCAAAGAATTTTGTAGCATTTCTAAAGATTTCAAGAGATTTCAAAGAATTTCATAAGATTCAAGGAATATTTCAAATATTTTAAACTCGATTTTAAGGGATTTTTAGATAGGTTTGAAATTGGAACTTTGTTTCCATCAATGGTTTTGTATTATTGGTTCCAATCCTAATTACCCTACAATAGTTTTCTAACAAAATTATTGTATACAATAAATTTCCTTCATTAAACGAAAATCATTATAGGCCTATATTGATTTTGCTATATGTTTTCATAAGAACAGTTTGGAATTTTGCATGATAGTCGCTTTCGTTCCTTTCTTCGATCTCAGTTAGAGGTCCGGGGTTTGATCCTTGAGCCGATACACCTGGAAAAATTTTACATTCTTATTAGAGAAGGTATTACATTTATGTAAAATTTGACCCCCCCCCCCCTTTTTGTCAAATGTCCACGTTTTGAGACCTTCTGAATCCGAGAAACAGGTTTTCGTGACTTTGACTGTATTTCTGTTTGTCTGCCTGTGTGTCTTCGTGTCTGTCTGTGTCTCTATAGATTTTTAGTCTGTTTAGAATTAAAAATTTAAAAAAAATTTAAAAGTCTGGACAAACGATACAAGCTACCAAAAAAAACCATTTGACAAAAGTTGTTTTCCCAAAAAGAGCTATAAATATTTCACTCATCATTCTTTGATGCGATGTGTAGTTTTTGTTTTAAGCGTAAAAAATAACATTGAAAAAAAGAAAATTAAATTTTTGGAAACACGACGCAAGGTGAGATAAAAATTTAATGAACAAAAGTTGTACATCCAAAAAAGATCTATCAATTTTTGTTCTAATAATTTTCTGGTGGAACGCGCAGTTTTTGTTTTAATCGTAAAAAAAAACAATGAAAATAAAAAATAATTTTTTTTGTTTGAAAAAGGACACAAGGTGCAAAAAAATTATTAGACAAAAGTTGTTCACCCAAAAAGGATCTGCAAAGATGTTATAAATCATTTTTTTTTTTCGGACAATTAGATTTTTTTTAATCGTAAAAAATGAGATTAAAAATAAAAAAATTAAATTTTTGGAAAAACGACATAAGGGACGAAAAAAATGAATAGACAAAAGTTGTTCAACCAAAGAAGATCTACAAAAATTGTTATGAATTTTTGTTATAAGAATACATAAGAAATAAAAAAACTAACTTTTTGTAAAAACGACATAAGTTACAATAACTTTTTATTTAAGACAATTTTTCGCCTAAATTGTATCTACAAATTTTTTTAGAATCACTTCACCCTAGGATGTGTTTTTTTGGTTTAAATGAAGTGTACTTTTACCGAGGTTCTGGTGGTTCGGAACCTACCTTAAGCTGTAGGTCCCGCCATCATGCACTTGACTGCAACCCAGTCTGTGGATAGTGGGGTAAAAGAACGGTCTTTGCTCAATATGTCAAATTAGGCATACTGCTCTTTTCAGATATCCTGATTGCATTACAAAAATGCGTCCGTGACTGATGATATATATCGGGACAGCCCCGTGCAGACTATTAAAAAAATCCAACTCTCACAAAATTGCCTTTGACATATTGGGCTATAACCATCTTGTAGTCGGGATAAAAAGTTGAAACCCCGAGAAAAAGTTTGAACAAAAAAAATAATAAAAAAAAGAAATAAAAATCCCTTTGACATATTGGACCGTTACCATCTTAAATCTGAGGTTTTCATCCTATATGACCTTGTTCAAAAAATCCCCCGCCTTTTGGTCAATAACTTAGTGCCTACCCACTTATTTTTGGACAATCTCAGAACTGCGTCAGAGGTCATGATGTTCTCAAATGACTTTATAAGGACCATTATTTAGTATTATAGGTATATGTGCTCGAGGAGATAATTGATACTTAAGCTTAATTAAACACTGCCTGGACATTAAAGCATTCACATTCTCCGCTTGAGCCTTCAGGTTCGATTAAAAGAATTTGAATTACGGGATGATTAAACAACACCTCGCAGTATCTTGCCAGATGGGTTCATCTTGATGATAGCACGGCCCTGTCTTGGCAGAAGACACCCACGCAGGTGAGACCACACACGATGGTCCCGTCATTTGTTGGACATCGCATGGTCATGTCATGTTGCTCGAACGTGGTACACAGCATTGTACACTTCTTCGCACTGTCCCGCGGCGTGTCGCACCTCTATGTACTCGTGCAACTTTATGGCTCAAGCCGACTGCCTGCCAGTCGATCACTGGAACCATTTGACCTATCCACACATTGTATTTATAATAAAGGCTCTAAAACTTGTAGATTCGTCCAGATGTAGGATTTTAATTAGCTGTTTTGTTTAGCTACTTAAATTTCTAGGATGATAACATTGAGAGTGCTTATTTGATCAATTGACTTCCCTGAAAAGTATAATTTCAGTATTTAAGGGTATGCTTAACATTTAAAGGTTGAGTTGACTTACTAGTTGGCCTAGCCATTACAATTTCTATCAACAATTAAGTCAGTCAAGATTAGACGGTAGTTTAACCTGCTCTTAGATTGGTTTTGATTACTTGTGATTATATTTGAATGATGAATTAAACCTAGTAGTTTGATTGACTTAGTTATTTCAGCCTAGTTATTACTTCTTAAACATTAGACTTGCTTAATGTTCAGATCATTGTCATTTCGATCAGTTTGACCTGCTTTAAATCGGTGTCATATAATTGGTGGGGTATAAGGGAAGGGAAGTTAAAGGTGTAGAAATAGAGAAGTAGAGAAAGTGAGGAAAGAAGTAATAGGCAAAATATAGGAGGGGAAGTGTTACTAGGATACTAAGGGAGGTTAATAATTAGGAAGTAAGGTAAGGGTGGGGAGAGAAATAATTTGAAGTGAGGGGATGGAAAGTAGTGAAAGTGTGGGGAGGGGAAGAACGGAGAAGGAAAGGACGGGAAAAAGGGGGGAAGCGAGAACGAATAGGGGAAGGAAAGTGGAGGGGAAGTGACGCGTAGAAGTAAGGATGTAGGCTGTAGGGGAATTGAGAAGAGAGGTAATAAGGTAAGTAGAGGAGATATAAGTAGAAGAAGTGAAGAGGAAATAAGGGGATAAATAGTAGGGGTTTAGGGGAAGGGTGGTGAAGGGAAGTATATTGAGTGAGGTAGTAGGAAGTAGGGAAAGTGTTGGTATGGGAAGGGTGGTGAGGAAGGGGCAAGTGAGGGGTGGGATGGTTGGACATAAGGCAGATGGTAGGAAAGGGGTAGTAGGGAAGTCAGGAGAAGGGAAGTAGAGAAAACGAGGGGAAGAAGAGGGATGAGTAATGAGGAGTATGGGGATATTAGGAGAAGGAAAGGGAAGTAGGCGAAAGTAGGGGGCGTAAGGGAGGGAAAGTATGGAAGCGCGAGTATCGAACGACTTAATTATCGTCTTAATAGGCTACGAAACCCTTTTGGTAGATATTAGTCCTTAAACATCCCAATGCAATACTGATCATTACCTTTTAGTCTCCAGAATGAACTTAGGGCGGGGATGGAGAACAAAGAGAACCAAACAAACGAAACAAACGCGAATCAGGGTTGAAGATTTACAGAAACCGGAATTGCGAATAGATTTTCAGAATAAGATAAACGAACGAATAGAGGGCGCGTGGTCTTTATTACGGGATACCATTGTTAAAAGTACGATTGAAGTGTGTGGTACGGCAGTGGTAGGGAGAAAGTCTGGCGAT
>CAKNYM010052936.1:48419-75466 GCA_932195095.1 Andricus curvator | reverse complement strand
AATTTTGTGAGGCTCTTCACTTGGGGTGATCGCTAGAGAGATTGGTCGGTGCAGTGTTGCGGAATAAACGTGTCATTTGAATAAATGACACGAGAATTCCAGATCAATCTAAAACATATATACCTAACACCCATATACCTATCTACTTTACACCTATATACCTATCTAACTTATACCTATATACTATATACCAATTCACCCATATACCCAATACTATTTTCCAACCGAGCAAGTCACGCCTACCCCGAAAGGGAAATGGCTTAATGGTATAATAGAACAAAAGACTTACTCAATCTTTGAATCATTATCATTTCAATCAGTAACTCGGTCAATCACGTTTAGATGCCTATTTGACCTTGATTTCGAGTTGTTTTGATTACTCTCATCATCTTGACTGGCATAGAAGTACTGAATGCTTACACATAAGATCTCATTACTGGCAAAAATTGCAGGATTATAGAATTTTATAGATTCAATTTCTTTCGTAAGTGCTCACTGAGGATTAGCTTATAAATTCTACATACTTGATTGACTTACTAGTTTGTTTGGCTATTACTGCTTTGATCAATAACTAGGTTAATTAAGATTAAAGGGCTGTTTGACCTCACTCTTAGATCATTTTGATTCCTCTATTGAATCTCCTCTATTCCATGATTATATTAGGAGGTTGTATTAAACTTATTAGTTTGATTGGCTAAATCATTAAGGAAGCCTTGGAATATTAAATCAATGAAATGCATAGTCAATAGAAATGCAAATTTCTCGCATGAAGCCGATCAGAGATATCCCGTTGAAAGTTGAGGAGAGACCAGGAGCAATCCTTCGGTGAGAAAGTACCCTGATTTCCATCTACAATGATGTTAAGGACCGAAGGAGTAGGCATTTGTAATCCCGCGAAAGCTGGGACCAGGGTCCAATTTATATCGCGTCTTGAAGACGTAGACGATTAATCCTGCAGGACTCGCGGGACCACCCAGGTGAAACTAACACCCTGCTTTCCTTCTCTCGCCCTGACATTGCTCGCGCGTCGTAAACGTCCTTCGTCCTACTTTAACGGTTCGGCGGCTTATACTAAACGCCCAACTCCAGACAAACTAAAGACCCAATCTCAAGGCAGCTGCGTCTTCAACCCTTTTTAATCAGCACTTAATCGTCCTCCTTGCCCTAATTCCAATGACATTCCTCTCTCAATGTAGGCCAATTATTTTGCTGCGACAAAATCAATCTAAAATCGCTTAGTTTTAATTTAAATTATTTAAATGTTTATTTGATGAATCTCATTTAGTAGTAGCAGTAAGTGCATGCGTTAAATTGAAATCGTTCTATATAAAGTTCTGAAGAAAGGACAATATTTCGAATGGAATGAAAATTAATTAAACTTGCATAATTTGGAATTAAACAATTTTAAATCACAGACTCTCAAAAATGAAAGATTTCAGACTACAATTTTAAAAAGAGGGCAATTTCATTAGAAAAGATTTGAACTTGTATCATTTCTAATTCAAAGCGTCCAAAATTGAAAAATTTTATTTTCAATTAAAAAATCTCGTAACATAATGATTTCAGATTAAAATTTCGAATATAGGGCAATTTCGAAACTTTAAAAATGGAATATATTCAGATTTTAATTTTGGAAAATGGATCATTTGAAATTCAGAGAAATTGAAATTGTATTATCATTTCTAATTAAAAACGTTCAAAATTGAATAATTAAAAATTGAAAACTTTTAAATTTAAGTAATTTTTCATTCGAAACGATTAAAATTTGACAATTGGAAATTGAAAACTTAATTGAATTTTTCAAAGTCAAAGGTCGAAGCTTCTAAAACGCGAGCTTCACGCACGTTTTTTCCATGGATTTTTATTTTCTAACATTAATAATGTAAACAACTTAAAAATCGATTACTAAACAAATTCCCAAATATTACAATTTAGACATGACTTTGTTAAAAATTCAACTATTTTGTTGAAAATTTTTTTTTTTTTGTTGAAAATGAGTGTTTTTAACTAAAAATGTAGCTATTTCATTTTTGCTATAAAATTATTTTTTTAAGTTTAAAATTCAATTGTTTTGGTAGAAGATGTATATTTTTGGGTTATAAATTCAACTTTCTTCACAAAAATTTATCTTGTTGGCGCAAAAACTCAATATTCTTCTTTTTGGTTTAAAAATTAGTCTTTTTTGGTTAAGGATTTGAATAATTTGTTGAAAATTTGTATTTTTTAATTTAAATTTAATTTAAAAATTTAATTATTTTGTTGAAAATCCCCTTTTTCTTGGTTAAAAAATAATTATTTCAACTGAAAATGTAATCCTACCATTTTTTGTTCAAAATTTAATTTTTTGTGTTGAAAACTCAACTGTTTGATTGAAAATTCATATGTTTTACGTATAGCTTATGTTAAGTCAGGGAAAATTAAAAATTGATCAGGGAAAAATCAGGGAAAGTGAGGGAATTTTGAAATTCGGTTTTCGCAGCAACCCTGTTATTGCAAATTTGATTAATTGATACCGCAAAATTTAGATTACAAATATTTGGTTAATTTCATTTTCTTAACAAAAAAATGACATTAATTTCAAACTAACTGATTAAATGGTAAGTAAATTATTCAAAAAATTCGAAAATATCAAAATAACGATCGTTTACAAATTTTATGTTTTAATGAGTAATTTGATTCACAGAACTCATTAATTAAATAGTTCAATCAAAAGATTTGAAATTAATGAAGTTTGTTGGAAATTAAATTAAATTATTCAAGTACTTTAAGTTTTAAGAGATTTTGAATAGCGAACACCTACTTCATCTTAGTCTTAATCAAATTCCAAACTCAAAACAGTGATTTATGTGAAATTTGGATCTCTTCAAAAGATATACATCTGCAAAAACATTTCGATTTTAAATTGTAATTTGCCATTTCATAAGATCAAAAAGTAAAAAAGGCGGTCGAATTTTTGATTAAAGATGCAAAAATTAGCCTTAGGCGGTAAGTTTTGGTTTTCAAAAATAATTATTTCAATTTAAATAATGCAATGAAAATATTGAAAAATGTTAATTTTTCACCTGATGTAAAAACACTAATTTTTGTTGATATTTGACAATAAAGCTACTTTTTCTCATGTTAAATACAGAATTTTAATTCTGGTGAGTATGTCTAACTTTGGTAAAATAATAAAATTTCACATCAGCAAATTTTGCATTTTTATCAATTTTATTATGCACAAAAATGTGCAATTCTTTATCACTGCCCTTCAACTGAAACTCAATTCTTAATTATGTGTGTGAACTTGGAAACTTTCTTTTCTTCGAGTTTTTCAAATTACCCAATCGGCATTGAGGAAAAGCGACAACAATGCTTTTTAGAATTTCGTGACACACCTATTTCTTAAAGAAGGATTAGGCTGTAAAAGAAATTTGGATGTTATCTTGATTTGGGATAGGGAAATAATTTTTGGTATGAAGAAAAGGCACTCGATCATAAGACATCAAGGACCTCTAGCTGACTCACAGTATTGGATTGTGGCAGATGCTTCGCAGTGGACACATCTTCGATCAAACGACACCCACAATCCACACGATTATTATAATATTTCCCGACAGGACATTTATTTTTATTTGATTTTATTTCATTTTTGTTCGGACACGTGAGGGGCGAAAAGGATTTCCAGTGCTAATTTGAATATTGCGTTGCGGGGGTGTCAGTAACGGGCAGCTGCAGGACTCGCATAAAACAAAACGTTCCTGAATCATTCGCACTTCTTCGGAAGAAAGCGTGTGTGAGACAGGATTTGCAAAGATGAATACTTTGAAGTTGCATCCGAACATGAATACTAAAACCCCTTGTTACGCAAATTCAAAAGCCTTTCAATAAAATTTAAATATTTTCTGTCATCAATCAATTAAGAGTTATTGAATGCATTATTTATTACCACTTTTATTTGATATTTTATTTGTGATTGCAGTTCTGGAAAGAGAAATGGCGATAAATTCAAGACCGATGATCGCCTGCATTTCGAGAACGTAGCGAAACGTTATTTATTATAAAATTTTCTTTGAAATTTATTACGAGAATTTATTACTCTTCTATGGCTAAAATAGCGGGGAAATCGACATTTGTTTTTACGAGGCGTGTCTAATCGATTCCCCGATATTAATACTTCCCATCAAACCTGTTCGTACACCTGGGCCGATATGTGCACACCTATAGATACAAAAACCCACACAGTCACACTCATTCACTTTCTATGGTTACCCCAAGGGTTTTGAATTCTTTCCCCATCACGAGGTCATAGTTCATTCCCTAAGCCCAAGGTCACAGACACCTGCTTCTAATACTAGGGGGCTTCTTACCGCCACTTTAGAAATGCCTTTTTCTAAGATGTGTATGAACTTAACACCGTCAATTTCAGAGGAAGAGCATATCAAATCTCGAGAAGTAGATAGAAGCAGGTTGAATTTTTTCTGCTTGGACATAAGTAAATAGAGGCTTACATGAGATATTGAAAATGGATCAATCCTACCCAAAATACAGGGAAAATTTTGGTCAAAATTCAAGGGTTACAAAAAATGAACCCTAAACTCTTTTCTTTAAAATAAGTTCAAGAAACTGTAAAAATATCTACTGGTTCTCGAATTATTATAAACAAAAAAGAGTCGTGCGCAAGATGAAAATCGCTCGGTACGCCTGTACATATTATATGGTAATTCAAAAATAGTGAACATTTAATTTTAATACTGTGAATATGACTCATTTGATGCGAAATTTAATCAACTTTCCAACACTTTTTCAAAAATTATTCTATTCCATTTTTTTTACGAAATATCCTGCGAGAAGGGAGTGTATGTTTTGCTAGCTTTTTAGAGTCCTCATAGTCCTGGACAATACTGTAAGACTGTAAGCCAAAAATAATGTTCGTTTTATGACGTTCATAAGAGAGCTTAAGATCAAGAAATAAAATTTATTGACAAGCATTTAATTATATATAAATGTATGTACCATTAGAAGAGTCATTCTTTGGGATAATTGTAATTTTAATTTTAACCAATTAGAGTTCTTCAGTATCTGAAACTGAAATTTTTAGAAATAATAGTTAAATTCCCATTTGGTATTTTTTTATTTTGCGGGAGAAAACTTTTGTTTCAAAAACTTGTCCTCCATGCAATTGTTAAGGTTTTAAAGTTTTTCATGTTGAATTTTGTCAAGTTTTTTCACTCTTTCGAAACTGAAGAGAGAAAAATGGTAATGCTATTTCGATTTTTTGAAGAAAATTTTGACAAAATTTCGTGTTTTAATTTGTCAAAAAATGCATAAAGCTTTACCATTTTTTATTCTTTCTTCATTTTTCTGATCGCTTCAAAATAACGAAACAAACATGTCAAGAAAAAATAATAAATTTCTTCTCCCAGAAAAAAAACCAAACGGGAAATTAATGCTAAATAGACTATATTAGTACCTATTATTTCTAAAAATTTCAGGCAAATACATTTTTTAAGATTTTTTCTTCAAATTAAAATAACTTTACGAATGAACGAAAATAAGGAGCCTTACTCAAATTACGTAATGGATTATACGCCCTCTCTAATTTTCAACCAAATAATTGAATTTTTAACCTAAAAAGATGAATTCTCAACCAAAAATGTAATAGTTGATATTTCAACCACAAAAGATAAAATTTAATTTAAAAAAATGAATTTTAAAACCAGAAAGACGAATTTTCAACAAACAAAAATTGTTCAGTCATAAAAGAAAAAAAGTTGATCTAAATTCTTGAACCTTCAAGCCAAAAGACGACTTTTCTGTATGAGAATTGAATTTTCAACCAGGAAATATGAATTTTCAGCAAAGAAATTAATTTTGAACGAAAGAGTTGAATTTATAACGAAAGTGATAAACCTTCATTCGAAAAAAATTATTTTTCAATGAAGTAGTTTAACAATACCCACACAGTTGAATTTTCAATTAAAGAAGATCAACGTTCAACGACATATAATTGAAATTTCAACCAAAGAGACGAATTTTTAACTGATAATATGAATCTTCAAAAGAAATGATTTCTTAACATAGCGTTCCAACCAAAATTTTTAGACAAAATAGTTGAATCATTAAGCAAAGGACATTAATTTTCAACCAAACAGTTGCATTTTTATTAAAAAAAATGAAATTTCTGCTAAAACAGATGAATTTTCCAATCAAGCAGAAGACAAATTTTCAAAAAAAAAATAGTTGAATGTTTATCCAAAAAAGACTTCAGTTTGACTTTTCAACGTCAAAATATGAGTTTTAACCAAAAGTAAATTTTCTCAGAAGGTACTTGAATATTGAACCCAAAAAGACGAATTTTCTACGAAATAGTTTGATTTTCAACAAAAAAGTTGAATTTTTAACCAAAAATGATGATTTTTTAACAAAATTGTTGAATTTGCAATCAAAGAGTTGCATTTTTATCAAAAAAAGATGCAATTTCTACTAAAATATATCAACTTTTAAATTAAAAAGATAAATTTTCAAAAAAAAGTTGTTGAATTTTCATCCAAAAAAGATTTCAGTTGACTTTTTAACACCAAAATATGAATTTAAAACAAAAAGTAAATTTTTAACGAAATAGTTGAATTTTCAACCAAACAGTTGAATTTCCAACCAGAAAGGATGAGTTTTTAAAAAAATTGTTGAATTTTCAACCAAACAAATGCATTTTTTCAAAAAAGATGCAATTTCATACTAAAATAGATGAATTTCTAAATTAAAAAAAAATTTTAATAATTAAATTTTCATCCAAAAAAGAATTCAGCTGACTTTTTAACACTAAGTAAATTTTATACGAAATAGTTAAATGGTCAACCAAGAAGACAAATTTTTAACAAAACAGTTGAATTTTAAACCGAAATCGATGACTGGCCACGCTTATGAAAAATATTGGACTAGTTATCCCGAATTTCGGGACGACGAGACACTTCGTTTTTAAACGGAATAAAACAACTTCGAATTCAAATTAAAAAATTTCAAATTTATTCTTTTTGACAGTTATTTTAAATTATAGAAATCCCCTGACTTTTTCAAGTTTTTTTAATATCTGAGTATCTGACGTTTCCATGACAAATGAAATTTCCTGACTTTTTAAAAAATTGTTGTTGGCTAGGTTTGTTTTTCCCTCACCAGGTTTCTTTGGCGCGTAAAGTTAAATTCCTTTTAACTTTCTGTACAATTACTACGAGTTATTTGTTTCATTTTCGAATTTCCAGAAATCCCCCCCCCCCTCCCCAACCATGTCTGACATAAATCTTAACAAAATCCCCCGCCCCCCTCCTTTGAGCTGTTACCTAATTTAAGTACGGTCCCTAAGAAAAACGTTAATATATAAAAACTGGCAGAAATAGCACGGTTTTTAAAGTAAAATTTGAAAATAACTTTGGGAATTGATACATTTGAGAAGGGAACTCTTTCGAATTAAACGATATTTTTAAAGGTCAAATTACAATTTTCAATTTCAGACTTGTTTTCCTGCACACTCCAGCACAACTAATTTGTTTAAATAAAAATGTCCTGAACATATTTTCTATCGCATCTTATACTAATGTTAACTAAATGCTTTTTAAAAAGTAGCACCCTGAACGCTAACTTTTAAAATATACACATAAAACCAGAAAATGTTGACAATTTTTTAAATTATACACATTTTTTCGTGATATGATATATCATAAACTGATGGCTTGTTAAAGATAAGGCTTACCAACAAAATAAAAGACAGAGACGATGGTAGGTAGATTATAGTTTTGTGTTAGGAAGATTTTTTCTGCTTTTTTAACGGGCCTCTGTAAAATTTTAATGTTTATGCATTAACTTGAAAAAGGTAAAAGCAAACTATGAAAACCGAAATCATATGCTGGTTCGTTCTGCACACAGACCACACAGTCAATATACAAAGTCCGTGGCTTTCTTTCATATTTAAATGCGGTGCTTTATCTATGAATTCATGATGCGGAATACGATGAATATGCGTATTTATGGTACAATCTGTTTAAAGAGGAAATGTATACTCTCTGCAGCAAAGAAAAAATATTTTCCAGAAAAATTGTATGAATTATGTTCAAGTTGAGACATAATTCCAAAAATTCCTCTATATATATATTATGTATGTGTGTGTACCTATGTATTTTTGTAAAAATTTATTAAGAAATGCATTGAAGTCCATTGCCTTTGTAGAATGCACATTAAAATTTTAGGGTATGTTTTCAGGACACAAAAATAACGCGTATAGATGGAAGAGGAGACAAATTTCTGACTCCCCGTGTTAGGATTCGAACCCTGGAGAGCGAAAGTCGACATCTGAGCCATTTTATCTATGTGTAACTTTCAAACATTCAACTTTCATAGTGGTTATATTTTATATTGAATGAAAAAAGATTTGATACTAACTTCATATTTCAGACTTCATGCTCTTTGCCCCATTCTCCTCTTTTCCCCTTTTTTCAAGAATTCTTCTTTTTCCCCTGTTTTCAAGAAACTTCCCCTTTTTTCATTTTTTCGCTTAAATGCGAACTAATGTAATAGAACCCCACAAGTATATCCTGCCACTTTTGGTTGACAAGTCTATTATATTTTTGGTGCGAAATTTATCTCGTTTGGTTAAAACTTCTACTATTTGGTTGAAAATTTAATTATTTTGTTGAAAATACAACTATTTGGTTGAAAAGTCATCTTCATTAGTTTAAAATTCAACTTCTTTGTTAAATTCAACTGTTTTTCATTTCAAATTGAAACATTTTTTTATTTAAATATTATCTATTAGATGTTGCGTTTAGAATTCATCTGTTTTTTGTTGAAAAATCAGCTATTTGGATTAAAGATTTTAGGTTAAATGAACAAAATTTTGGTTTAGTTGACCAAATTCGTTTGGTTCAATCAATCCAAGTTTTTCGTTGAATCATTTTGTTGATTTTAGAAAATATTTTATTGATTTTAGAAAAATTTTCAGTTGGATCTACCAAATAAGCTAAGAGAGCATTTTACTAGAAAAAAAATGTTTGGTTGATTCAATCAAAATATTTTGTTGAAAGCATCTTAAAAGTTAGGGGCGCTTGTGAACTTGGTATGATCGCGTACTCGAATTCAACATGACAGTCCACGTTCGAGAGTTCGTAGCGTCGCGAAAAAAAACATGAAAATGTTTGCATCTCGGTGAACCTTATCAAAATAAGTGCGGAAATAGAATCGATTGGGATTAAGACTTAGTGATTATGTGAAAAATACGTCAGATTACTAATTGAATCTTTGTGTGTGCCTACGATTGCGTGATTAGGTTTTTGATTTCAAAAAACAGAAAGATTTTTTGAATCAATTAAACAATGGATCTAGCACAATTTACACTGCAAATGGCTTGCGTGGAATTTTCTAGTCATGTGATATTTAGTAGGTTAATAAACTACTAAATAATTCACACAAGATGACACAATTCCATGGTAAGCCATTTACAATGTATATTGTGCTGGCTCGTTTACGGTTAGAGGAACTACAAGTTTTCGTTCAATCAACCAAACTCTTTCCTTAGATCAGCAAAAACACTTATTTGAATTCCCTAAAATTATTTCTTGAATTGAGCAAAATATTTTCTTTGATACACAAAAAATTTTACTTGGAACAACAAAAATATTTGCTTGTATCGACCAAAAGATATGGTAAGGTAGATGTCCCAGTAATCGTCAGTTTTGAGGTGTAAACGCCAGAAGTAAGTATTTTCCGCATGAAAATACATTCCTAAAATATTTTTAAGTAAGTTTCAACAGTGCTTGTTGTGGAAATCAAATTAATTTTATTGTACAAATAGTTCACATGGGTAAAAAAAATTGATTTGTATTGCCGGCGGCGATGAATCATGAAACGTGGAAAAAAGCTTATCATTCAGGTTAGGAAACACGTTTCTTAGCTTGTATACCATTAAGCCATTTCCCTTTCGGGGTAGGCGTGACACTACCCGATTCGGGTAGTGTTTCTAGGTTGATAACTTGTAGTAAATAACTACAAGTGTGGGTTCACCACACCCACGATGTGCCAACAGCACTCAGTTTTCTCGAATGGTCACCCATCCAAGTGCTAACCGCGCCCAACGCTGCTTAACTTCAGTGATCTGACGAGAACTGGTTTTTTCAGCGTGGTATGGCTGTTGGCTTAATCTTTTAATATGTCAAGAAATTACTTGATCGGGACGAAAATTATTTTTTGGTAATGAAAGATCATTTTTGTTTCATAAGATTAAGTAAAATCTTCATTTAGTACGTTCTCGTTCGAGAAATATCGGTCACGATTATAGGGACGTTTCAAAAGCATAATTGCTCGAGTAATCGTGACCGGTCGCGAAGACTAGGATGAATCTGTCAAAATTGTATTTCCATATTTCGTTACAAATAATGATTTAATTAATTTCAAAAAGGCGTGAAATGAAATCAGAGAACTGACTTGTTACTGTGAGTATTAATCGTAATATAAATTAGTGCTTAAACCTGAAAAAAGGTGATGTAAAATATTGGCATGACTTTAGTGATTTCATTATCAATTTTTTAGTGTATTATCATTTTTCAGTGAAGTTAATATTTATTGAGTAGTTTTTCATTAGCTAACATCAGCCCTATGCATCGCCCATGTATTTCGGTTAGTTCACACTGCTTCTTAGCGTAAGCTGAGTTGTAGGTGGCGCTGGGTGGCATATAAACCTGATTTTGTCAACAAATACATGTCAGATGTATAGGCAGGCTCCGTTTTTTACCATTTTTATCTAATAGCAAGTTTTTTGACAAATGATTTTAATTCGAAATTATGGGGAAAATTAAGAACGAAAAAGACCCTTCAAAAGAAAAGAAAATCAAAAACACGGGAATAGTTGAAAAGAAAAGGCGGAAACCGGTGTATAGCTCCAGGATGTACTTCGGGCTATGATTCTAATCCTACGAAAGTTAGTGTTTTTCTTGTGCCAAAAGGTGAAGAAAATGTAAAACTATGGCAGAAAGCAATAAGACGCGAAGATTTAATTTTAAAACCGGGGCATAAAGTGTGTGAGTTACATTTTGCTCCGAAAGATATTTTGTTGGAAAGAGAAATAAAAGCGGCTGATGGAAGAACTGTTCTCGGAGTAGTAAGTTTATTGTATTTATTTATAATTTAAGAACTTATACAGTTCATTTTCTTTAGTTTTTTTCACAGAAACTTATTTTAAAGTAAACTATATATTGAATTTCTAATTTTATTTTTTAATAAGATTTAGAGGTTAAGTATGTATTTTATATACGCGGTGTTTATTTTTACTTATATATTTTGTCAATTTGAATGGAACAAATATATAAATAAAAATAGACACTACATATTAAGCATCTAAATGCAATTTAATAAGAAAATTAGAAATACAATATTTAGTTTCCGTAAAAATAATTTTAAATTTAAAAAAAAAAAAACTAAATATTGTATTTTGAATTTTATTATTAGATTGGATTTAGAGGCTGATTACGTAGTGTCAATTTAAATTGAAAAAATATATAAATAAAAAAAGGCGTATTCGGCCTCTAAATCTAATTTAATAATAAAACTAAAGCTAGAATATTTAGTTAACTTAACATAATTTTAAATTAAAGAAAAACAACTAAATATTGTATTTCGAATTTTATTATTAGGTTATTAAATTAGATTTAGAGGCTGAATACGTAGTGTCAATTTAATTGAAAAATTGTATAAATTAAAATAGACACTACGTATTCAGCCTCTAAACCAAATTTAATAATAAAATTAGAAATACAATATTTAGGTAACTTTAGGATAATTTTAAGTTAAAGAAAAACAAATAAATATTGTATTCCGAATTTTATTATTAGATTATTAAATTATATTTAGAGGCTGAATACGTTATATCAATTGGAATTGAAAAAATGTATAAATTAAAATGGACACTACGTATTCAGCCTCTAAATCAAGTTTAATAATAAAATTATAAATGCAATATTTAGTTTATTTTAAGATAATTTTTAATTAAAAAAAAAACTAAATATTGTACCAAATATATATTTCTCATGTGTTAAAAATGGAAATATAGTATATATATTTATTATGCATGCTGTTTTTATTTACTCCCTCTTCCCTCATAAATGTTTCTTGATATATGTTTGAAGAGAATTATATAATACTTTCATTTCTTCACTTTTATATTTTATAGAGAGCATTCGCAGATAATCAATAAATTTTAATGTTTATTTAACAAAAGCTAATTAATAAGTTCTACGTAAAAATTGTTTGTCAAAGACATTTTTGCATAATTTTTAATTTGAAAAATTAATCTTTACATTACTAGGATCTGATTATATTATATATATATCTACTTATATAATTTACCTTATTGAAATAAATTTAATATTGTTTAGTCGCACAATGTTTGTCCCCTAACTGATCAATAGAATTTTATAATTAATATGTTTAATTATTTATAATGGTTAAAAAAAATATTGATGCAATATTGGAAGCTAATCTAATTCTATTTTTATTAATTTAAATAAGATTTTTTATGTGTATTACCACCAGGGGTTAAAAAAATAATTATTTGGTTTAACGTCTGTTTTATGTTATTATTAATTGATATCTATTGTATGTTGTTAAATAAACAATATTCTTTTGTATTTTTACCATGCGTCACATGCAATAGTAGGTTTACATGCCACCCAGTGCCACCTACAAATCAGCTTACGCTAAGAAGCTACGTGAACTAACGTCAATGCATAGGGCTGGCTAACATTAATCTATACTGCATAATATAAAGAAAAATGTGTGACAGATATATAATTATTGATAGTTTTAATGTTTTGACAACGTAAACAGAACATAACCTCCAAATACACATGATTTTTTTAGTCACTGCAATTTATCAAATTTCGTCATTGTGTTTATAATTTATGTTGCAAAAAAGTTAATTATACAAATTACCATATGACTTTATACAATGAAAATGCTTCATTTGTTAAGATTACAGTAGCATTCTCAATATTTGTAATCATTTATCTGTTAACAAATTACGTGTTCATTTTTTAATAAGATTTACTTAGTACAAATGTGATTCTTGACATAGATATCTTTAATCATATGGAAGTTTAATTTAATGTTGAGTCCAAAGCATAACGTACTTGATGTGTAATGACTAAACGGGAATGTGCTACATCTATTTACTTAAAATGTTAATAATTTTTAATTATGTTTCGACGGATTTCATCTCAGAGGTCTCAATCTCTCCATCAATATAAAGCTAACAATACATCTTTCATTTCATTAGAGTATACTTAAAATACAAAAATACACTTGAAATACACCTCCAAGTCGCTAAAAACTGATTTCAAGAAAACTTAACCTTTTTCACAAAGATTGGGACAAGGACTCACGATTACTAGCACATGGCGGATTTGTAAATGACGATAAGTGGGACATCGGTGCTTTTTGACTTTTAATTGTTTATAAATAAGAAGTAATATTAAATATAATGTAAAAACAATTTTTAATATATCCTAGGATGTTTAATGCTTCAATCAGTACCAATCATTTTTTAACTAATCCTTCCAAAACAATTTTCTAAATATTTGAAGTCAATGAAATCTCTTATGGTGACGATTACTGGGACGTTTATACCTTATAATCAACCAAATTGTACTGACCAAAAATTTTCTTGGGTCAACCAAATATATTGTTGTCCATATAATAACCATATTCTAGGGTTGCTTCAACAAAAATTTTGCTCATTCAACCAAATCTTTTTCTGAGTCTATAGGATAAAATAAAGATAGAACTACGGTCCTCAACGAGGGGTACGGGGGACGGGGGTTGAAAAATAGAGCCCGAAATTGGTAACGTAGTTTATGTAAGGCCTCTTACCTCCCTCTATTCAAAATCCTCTTCCTATGTAAACTTGAGTCTCATGCTAATGTGGGTTTCTTTATCACAAAAATAAGTCTGTCACCTTTTCAATTTGGAAGTTCACTTAAAAGATGAGCATTTTAAGATATTCTATTCAACCCTTCTCGTGGCGACGGCGCGACTTTCGTCGTGGAAGAATTCCTGCAAAAGGCCCAATCATTCAGAGCCCGGCAACGTAAGTAATGAATGGCTGGCATTTACATACGAAGATGGCTAGTATCTTATTACAAGAGAAGCATGCAGGGGTGGGTTCTTACGTAGTGTTCGGTTAGGGCTCACATGGGGAACAATGCTCGCCAAGGTGGTCGCGAAGGTAATGCCTGAACGACGCGACGCGTTGCTGAAGACACGATTAACATCCGTTAATAAGATGGATGTGCGTGACTGCCATTGTTGTGCCACGAACATTGGGTGTGATTTAGGTGCTTGTACACAGAATGACCCGTCATCTCCATGATCGGTTGGGGGGAGGCACCCATTCTCTTTGTTTATTACCTTTTTACACCCCCCGGCTTCAAGTGTTTAACGTGAGAATTTCTAAAGGAATTAACTCGTAAAATGCTCTTTACTTTCTAAAAAACTTTCAAATTTCATTTTTACTGATCAGAGTTCTACAAAATTATTGCTTACTGGTTTAGGAAGTTCCAAAAAACTTGTTTATTCTGTTTATATGAAAAAAACTTTATTGATATTGGGAACACCACAGTACTGTATCTGATATAATTGTTTGCATCTTCGAGACTCGTCGAATGATCTATTGACGAACCTTCCACGACCTCTTATGATCTAGAAATACCAATTTATATGTATATTTAATAAATATATTGCTTATCTTGTTAATCTGATGAAAACTTTATTGTGTGACTTAGATGCTTGTACACTGAATGATCCTTAAAATACTCTTTACTTTTCAAAGATTTTTAAACTTCATTTTAACTTTAAAGACGTTTTTAAGAATGATTTTCTTATTCTCAGATAAAGTCCCGCTGAAGTACTAGGTATGTGACAAAGCAGTACTTAAGTACCAACTTTTATTCACACTTTTTAGAAGTTCAAGTAATAACAAAAGTACTACAAAAGTTTCATTTAATTTTTTTCGAAATTTGTGCACATTCTCGTGGAACTTTTATAGGACAAAAGTAGCAAACAAGTTAAAATTAATTGTTTTTGTTTTTATTTTGAGCAGGACTTTTTTAGATCAAAAGTATTAGAAATGACCCTTCTATTTTTTTTTTATTTTTGCAAGCCCGAACGAATTTTTTGAACAAAAATACTAGATAAGTTCTATTTTATTTATTATTTGACATTTGCATAGGTGCTGATGAGATTTATGACCCAAAAAAGTACTGCTGAAATAGGACAATAAAGTACCAAAAACAATCATAATACGTTTTGTTTCACCAAGGCTTTTCTAGAACAAAAGTACAGGAAGAGTCCCATTTATTTTTTTTTTTGTTAAAAATGTTACAAGACATAAATAATTTATGGAATGAAATGACTAGAAAAGTACCATTTTATTTTTTTCAAGATTTCATCAACTATTTATTGGACGTGTATTCCAAAAAAGCACTGTTGAAATAGGACTAAAGTACTAAAAAAGTAAAACATATGTCCTGTTTCACCACGACTTATTTAGGACAAAAGTACCGGAAAAGTCCCACTTTATTTTTGTTTGTTTTTAGCAGGACTTTTTTAGGACAAAAGTACCAAAAATTTTCTACTCAATTTGTTTGAAAATTTTAAAAGTCCTAAATAATGTCTGGGACAAAAGTAATAGAAAAGTTCCAATTTATTTTTTCAAAATTTTTACAAGTGCTGATGTGATTTTTGTCGCGAAAAAGTACGGCTAAAATATAACTGAAGTACCAAAAAAGTTAAAAATAAGTCCCTTTTCACTTTCATGCTATTTGAGCAGTACTTTTTTGGAACATAAGTCCCATTAGCACTGGTACAAAATTTTTAAAAAGAGTAAAATGAAACTTATCTAGTACTTTTGTCCCAAAAATTATTTAGGACTTGTGAATATTTAAAAATAATTAAGTGTGACTTTTCCGAAAATTTTTACCGAAAAAATTCCTGGTGAAACGGGATATATTTTGAAATTTGTTGGTGTTTTAGTCCTATTTCTAAGTCTAAACTCTAAAGTCTAGCAATCTAATGCGGTATCCCAATAGCACCTTTTTTTAATCGCGTTCCTACAATTCAATCCTTAAATTATTTAATTTTTTTATTTTAGGCAACTGGTATATTTTAATCAATACAGGCGAACCGCTACAGATTTCACAAACCATTTCATGAAATTACAAGGATTTTAAGCGATTTTTAGAGGTTTTAAGGAATTTTTATGGAAATTTGAAGATTTCGAGCGATTTCAAGAATTTCAAAAGATTTCACTGAATCTCAACGAACTTCAAGGGATTTCCAGAGATTTTGAAGGATTTCTAGGGATTACCAGGAAATTCGATCGTTTGCAAGAGCTTATGTATGATATCCATGAAATTCGTAGCACTGTGGGTATTTTTACATCATTTCGAAAATGTTACGGAATTTACAGAATTTTTAAAAGAATTCATGGGACTTCAAAGGTTTCCAGCATCTCAAAAGAAAGTAATTAAAAAGAGGAAACTTACGTAAGAAATTCTGTGAACTCCCCTTTCCCCCAAGTAAGAATTCGCAAGATTTTTCGGACCCACTTCTCCTTAAAAAAGCCTTACGTAATTAATGGACGTTCCCTTAGTGAGAGCTACGATGCTGTAAATGATACATTGTACGAACTAATAAAACGACAGTAAAACCTAGTTACATCTTAATTTCACTCGTAACTACCTGAGTGTGCTGCCTCCATAAAATATAAAACTGACACAGCATTTCTAATCGTCATCTAAAAAATTGATATTTGCCGTTTCAAAATTTTCATTATATTTGCCCTTCTGTAATGTTAACAGCGAATGTTTTAATGCTCCTTTCAATCCTTTCATTAATTATTTCATAGAAAAGCATTACCTCACACTGCTAATGAAGGCAAATTCATGTGATTGAGAATAATTGCGTTTCCGTGGAAATTTTGCTGGGACAAGCATTAGACTTTTTCATCCGGATCCGGCACTTTTAAGATTTGCCGCAATCGTGCAGTACCTGTGACCATGAGGCCTGCCAAGGCTCGTGCGAAGGCGAAAGATGCAATGATAGCAAGACGCGCATAGCAGCTGTTGCTCGCGATAGCGCCAAGGGAGGGTTTAATGTACCACGAAGCCCGAGATGCGCGCATAATCTCCTACATGCGCGCGAGGAATATGCACTGTACACATATTCCTTAACGCGCGGCATATGGCGCTCAATGATTTTTCTCCAGAGTTAATTATTCGAAGCATCTATCCCGCCAAAAGGACACCGCCGTTTCACTGTTTCACTGGACTCGCTCGCTCGCTTGGGAATCTTATTTCATTTGAGTCGAGCACAGAAATTACATTTGCGGCTTGCCCGCGAAAAATTACGCAACCCGTACCTTATCGCCTTCACATTTTTCACGTAGAGAGTGGATAATGTTTTACAGAGAATGAAAAAAAAAAATGGAATTCAAACATGGAGTTCTGAGAAATACTTCCTTAATTGTGGGTAATTAAATTTTATTTTTAATCAGGGATAGACATGGGGAGGAAATTGGAAATTATCTTAACGACCATTCATAAATTACGTAATACATTTTTTGTCAATTTTTAGCTCCTTTCCTTCTATGGACTATGTTACGTAACTTTTTCCAAATATTTTCAGCCACCCGGAGAAAACATTTTGGGTAACTTTTAACATATTATTTTACTAGTCATTCTTCCTACAACCGCAGTGCCGCACACTTCAGTTGAACTCCTAACAGTGGTTTCTCAGGACATTGTTTATTTATCTTGTCTGTAAGTTCTATTCGTTTTTCTTGTTTCTGTACATTCTCTATCCTGATCCGCGTCTGTTTCGTCTTTCTAGTTCTCTTTCTTCTCCATTTTTGACCAAAGTTAATTTTTGAAACTATAAGAGGTGATGACCCGTTTCACATTCAAAACCTCTTATTACTCATGTATCTCTTACTATCTGTCTCATTCTCTCATTTACAATAAATAAGTCAATCATACTGTGGCTATCGCCTCTGCAACAGTTGTACAAGTAGATCATTCTATGCCTAAACCAGGTATTTGTAATAAACAATCCCTTTTCTAAGCATGAACTAACCAATCTGTCTAGGATTACCATTAGTTTTTGGATCTCCAAAATTACCAGCACCCTTTCCGTACCCTCGCATTGGACCCCAACCCAATATTTATATCTTCTAGTAAAATGAATCGTTCCCCTTTATCGCAAGTGCCTATAGTATCATTTAAAGTGCCCCAGAAGGCGTCTTTTACCTCACTCCTTCCACCATCAACTAGGGTGCAACACGCTATGATAAATTTTCTTCAGATTCCCACTTTCATTCGAACCCATAACAATCTATGAGATACCAATTTATGCCCCTTGGCATGCTGTGCTGCTCTCTCATTCATAATCAGACCGACTCCTTACCAACTATGTGATTCACTATCTACTCCTGACCATAGTTTGAGTTCGCGTTTTAACTAACAATTTTCTATTATTCTACTGTTGCATCGCTTTCACTTTGTATCAGGTACACATAAGATATCTAGCTTCCTTTCGTGTATTGTTTTTTGTAATTGTCTTTCTTCAGAATCATTCACCCCTATAGCATTCCAAACACCCAGTCTCCATTCGTCGCCTGAAACTTAACATTTACCTTCACTAGAAGCATGCCATTCGTCAAACAAAGTTTTAATCAATTCCGTGGCTACTCTATTGCTTTTATTGTTCATTGCTCAAAGTAGACGCCCAACTACCAACTTGAAGCGAGAAATATATTTTGCGAGTAAACATCATGTCCAAAATAATAAGGCAGTCGTAAGGTGGAGAGTTTAGTTATAACGTCAGTCCCACCCGACTTCGGTCAATGGAGGGGACGTACAGGGAGAGAGCTAGAACCAAAGAATGTCATAGTTGGTTTGTATTTTATACTAATGAGGGCACCAGTCATCACCTGTACATTTCTCCAAAGCTTCCTTTTTTTACTAGGAGGGGGGGGGGGGGGGGCTCTGGAGTATTCTGGGAATAACTGGTCTTTAAAATTTGAACTTTAAACTTTCAGATTCTGTCTCTTTAAAATATTAGTCATTCAAATATTTTTCCTACCTTGAAAATTCTTTGCAATCTCTGTTAGGCCTGAAAACCTCGAAAAACCCTAGAATATTTCAAATTTCCGAAAATCCCAAGCTGTCATATTTCCTGATCCTGAAATCCCGGAAAATTAATCCAAATGTCCTGAGAGCCATTGACATCCCTTGAAATCCTCAAAAATTTTATAAAAGTTTTGTAATAAAAAAAATTATCTTTGCATAAGCTGTCCTAATTGTCACTCATACGTGAATACTATAATCTTTCTCACATTGTAATTAGCAGTTTTTATTGTTTAAATTCGCGGTTAATTCTTTCCGTTTTTTTCGCTCAATAAATAGTCTATACCAAAACGTAAGATCAGCGTACCTTATTTGTCATTCATTCCGTCAAATCCATATAATATGATGAAAGTTACCCAAAAAGTTTTCTTCGTGCATGTCTCATTAAATACAATGTAGTTACTTACTATCCCGAGACACCTAAATTACCGAATAGTTAGAAGATATTAAAATGAAATGAAATAACATTGAAACAATATAAAACATGCAACAAAGGAACTGAGTTTCTCAAAAATTAAAGCACATAATAATCTGTTTCATCTAGGAGAAAAATATTCATCAAAAACTTTATTTTGGTCCATTTTTATTCATTACTAGCGCATATGTCCAATTATTAATTATTGGTTATGCATTTTTCTTTTTTTTTTGACAAGATAAATGTGACCTAAAATAACCTAAACATTTTAAAGAACGATTTTGAACATAATAATCGTTAATAAAATTCCTTTAAAATCCTTTAAAATATTTAGAAATCTTTGAAATCCTCTGAAATCTCTTGAAATCCTTTCAAATCTAGTGAACTTGAAAAATGGTAAACAATTTTGCGGCAAGTATTAAATTCAACAATTGTAAAAAAGCTTTTTTATTACGGATTTTTTGCAAATTGATAAAAAAATAAAAATACTAATATAATTATACAGATATGAAGTGTTTATAACATTATTACAATCTTTTATTGCAAAATCACTAAACTTTAACGTTTTGTACTATTCTTTCGGATTCACGGATTTCATGTGAGGTTGATTTGTTAAAAATATTACGTAACAGTATCTATTTACCCCCGGGCACAGCCCATGTAACATATCGTAACTTTTTCCCGAACACACTCCCTCCAAAAGCTAAGGCTAAGTCAAGTTCTTTTGTTGGCCCAACAAAATGTTTTTTTGGATCAACAAAATTCGCTGGTTAGCCTTACCAAATCGTTTTAAGACTCAATCTTCAATATCTCCGATATCTTAAATATCTATATCATAGTTCAACTTCCAGGTATTGAGTTTTCCTCTACTTTAATTAATGTCTGTTTTTATCACTGTTGTTTTTTTTTACACTAAAAAAAAAAGAAATCTTCAATATTATTTCAGTCAGTGAAATATTAGCTATTAATAAGCAAAGGTTGTTATTGGTTGGAAGGAATAAGAGGTTTGTGTTTAAAAATTAGGTAGTGGATATAGTTAAATGGGATTCTAAAGTAAGAAAATATTTTTTTGAAACAAATTAAAGTCCGTCGGCTGAAGCAATAGTTTTCCCTAATTGGAAGATGACATTTCTTGGTTCAACCTTCAAAGAATCGTACCCTAAATTTCACTAAATATTTCTTTGAAACAAAGGAATGGGTTTTTAATATGAGTAAATATTTCTGTGATCGTAATATTTGATATAAGAAGTCTGTCCGGAAAGTATCCTAATTCCTATCTTGTGCTCTAACTTTGTAACTAGTTGTGCTATTGTCAAAAACAGGTATTTACCACTTAGGGGGGACCTTTGTGGGGCCCCCTACTAAGTGACGTAAACCGGCGAATCTTTGCTGACTATTGTAGAAATTTGCGTAAACGTCTAACCACGTACGTATCACATTTTAGGATGACGGAACTCACTCAACAAAAAGGGTGCATTAAATTTTGTCAATAACTTGGCCATTCATGTTCAAGAACCATCATTATGATTCAGAAAATGTATATTGATGAGTCCATGAGTGATACTCAAATCAAAGGTTGGTTTCAGCGACTTAATCAAAAAATTCATTTTTAACCAGAAATGAAACAAATTGTCAAAAAAATAGTTAAATTTTCAACCAAAGAGATGAGTCTTTAACCAAAAAAATGTATTTTTAACAAACTAATTCAACTGTCTAGCAAGCAGAGTAGAAGACCAAAAAAGATGACTTTTTAATGAAATAGTTGCATTTTCGACAAAAAAATAAATAAATTTCTAATATAATAGTAGAACTTTTTACCTAACAAAATGAATTTCGAACTAAAAATATGATAGTAGACTTTTCGACCAGAAAAATTAACTTTAAACCAAAAACAGTTGGATTTTCTCATTGGGTTCTATTAATTCAGTTCACATTTAAGCGAAAAAACGAGAAAAACTTGAAGCTTTTTTGAAACAGCGGAAAAAATAAGCATTCTTTAAAGAAAGGGAAAAGATTTTATGGAGAGCCCCTCATCTGTTAAGTTGATCTGTCGTCTAAGTTAATCTTTAAATTATATCAATATCCTCAACAACAAGAAATGTTTAAAGAATTTAATTTAAAGTATCTCATTCATATAAATAATTCCAAATTATTACTATTATTATGATAGCATTAAGCCATTTCCCTTTCGGGGTAGGCGAGACTTGCTCGGTTGGAAAATAGTAGTGTGTAGATGGGTATATAGGTATGAGGTAGATAGGTATACAGGTGTAAGGTATAGATATTTTAGATTGATATATAGATTTTCGTGTCATTTATTTAAATGACACGTTCGTTCCGCAATACTGCTCCGACCCAGGTTGCTGATCAATCTCTCTAGCGATCACCCCAAGTGAAGAGCCTCACAAAATTGTTATGTGTGGTTCCCCACTTGGGCCCATTAGTATCCAAGGTCTTTGTTTCAGACGTCATTCACTCTATTGTCACTCTGTTTACCAACTATTGGTAGCCACACTTTTCTGTCCTGGCATACTACTCTAGCTTCCTTCACGTCCATGCATTTTTTAATGCAAGCTCTCGTGTTTCTATGGCTTCTAATATCTCTTCGGATTAATGTCTTATTCACAGATTCTAACCATTCTTTCGGCGGTCTACCTCTGGACATTCTGCCATTTACTTTACCTTTATACACTTGTTTGGTTAGTCGTTCATCTTTCATTCTTTCAAGATGTCCGAAGCATCTTAACTGATTTCTTCCCCATAATTCCATTATACACTTTAAATATTATGTTAAAATTAAATTATTTTAGAAAGTAAGGTATTCCTATCATTCAATTTAATTTACATATAAAAAAAATAAAAAAATTCTGCTAACATTTATCTGTATGATTATTCATAGCATTCATTGATTTCAAATAGGTCCGCGCTTTTCAATACATGCGTAGTTTAAAACTTTAAAACGTCGGCACCCATCACTGGCCATCTACTCTACTGGATATCAACGAACTGAAAAAGAACCCTCAAAAAGAGTTCTATTGATAGCATGATCCAATTGATAGTCTCAGTTCTGAACATTACCGAACCCCTAGTTTTTTCTTCAATAGTACCATCAAATGGAGTAACTTTGGACAGCAGGCTCACTTTGGACATTCCTAAACTGATAGTTTAAATTACTTAAGGTGGATGCGGTTTTAACCAGAATCTAGAACAAGTTAAGGCTTGAACTGATTCCAGATTCTTGGAACAGTTTCGAGTGATTTATCGTATTAATTTAGGGAATTTAGAGGTGTCCGAAGTTACCCCACATGTCTAAAGTTACCCCGTTTGATGCTATTTGCATTAATTTTATTTGAAAGAATGAATTCCCCTATTCTTGTGGAAAATTACCATAGTTTATGGGTGGCCCCTCTCTTATTCTCAGATCTTTAATAAAATTGTTGAAGTTTGCTTAAAGGAACCAGCCATGAAGCTCCTTCAGACGAAAATGCACATGAATAACGTCATTCCAGCCCTGCCAGCGAAATTTTGTTCGTCCCGAAAGAGAAATCGCATCGGCGTTGTAGCCGCGGGTATCTGAGCTCGCATTCTTTCGAAGAACAATTGCAAATCGGATCAGGCTCGTGTATCTTATTTTCTGCCATCTCGGTGCTACGTGTCTCGAGAGGGAGGATCGTCAGACCGTTCTTCGTTCCACTTTTCGACCGGTGTATGTATGTACACGATCGCCAAGTCTGTAGCTTTCATTTTTCACTGTCAAGGGGGACCGACAATCGATAAGAACAACATCCTGCCAAGATCTCAATTCCGCGAATTTTCGCTATGGAGCTATTCAAAAACTACGTCAAACTCCCAAGGAGAGGGGTATCAGATTTCGTGACATTGTGTGACCTAAGGGGGGGGGGAGTTAACTCAGAATCTGATATCACACGTGGAAACTATGGATGTGCATAGCAAATTTTTTGAAATTATTAGAAAAATTAAAATGTGTGATTTTATTTTACCAGTATAGCATCTAAATACAGACTTTCACCTAGTGCACTTTTTTCCCCTTTTTTACATAATTCTTCTTTTTGCCCCTATTTTCAAGAAACTTCTTTTTTTTCTCATTTGTTTGCCTAAATGGAAATTGAATTAATAGAAACCCCATAAGAAAATCCAAATAGTTTTCATTGAAAGTGAATTCTTTTTAAATGAAAAGTATAGGTACTATTATATTTTTGGTTCAGCACTATTTTGCTGAAAATTAATTTTCTTGAACAAAATTTTTACTAATCCATTTTTGACTGCAAATTTATCGTTTTTCACTGAAAAATCAACTATCAAATTTTCCATTGAGATGTCATCTTTTTACTCAAAAATTCAACTATTTTGTTAGAATTTTCTCTTTATTCGGTTGAAAATTAATTTTCTTAGCCGAAAAATTCAACTAATCTATTTTTACTTAAAAATAATTCGTTTCTCGTTAAAACTTCAACTATCCAATTTTTCATTGAGAAATCATCTATTTGCTTAAAGATTCAACTACTGGGTTGAAAGTTGGACTACTTCGTTAAAAATTCTTTTTATTGGTTTAAGATTTGTCTATTTTGTTAGAAATTCGTTTTTGTTTTGGTTGACAAATAATTTTTTTAACCAAAAATTTAACTATTCTATTTTTGGTTGAATATCGATCCTTTTCAGTTAAAAATTCAACTAAATATTGATTTTTTCATTTCAAGTTAATCTTTTTGGTTAAAAATGTAACTACTTGGTTAAAAGTTGAACTGCCTTTTCAAATATCCCTTTTATCTTTTATTGTTTGGAGATTGAACTTTTCTGTTGAAAATTTAGTTTTTTTGTTTTGTTTAAAAATTCATTTTTTGGCTGAAAATTTAACGATTTCATATGTGTTTCAAAATTTATCCTTTTTACTTGAAAATTCAACTATTTGGTTTAAAATGTATGCATTTTGTTGTGAATTTAACTACTTGGTTGAAAGTAAAACAGTTCTTTCAAATATCCATCTTATTGTTTGAAGATTGGACTATTTTGTTGTAAATTTCGTTTTTTTTTAAATAAAGGTTTTCAACCGAAAATTGAGCTATTCCATTTTTGATTAAAAATTGATTGTTTTTAATTTAAAATGCAACTACTCTGTCGAAAACTAACTTTTTTGGGCAGATGATTCTATTATTTTGGTAGAAAATTCAACAATTGGGTTGACATTTGTTTCTCTTGAATAGAAAATCTTTCTTGGTTGAAAACTATTCTCTTTTGGTATAAATTTTATCCTTTTTTGGTCAAAAGTGCCACTGCTTGGTTAAAAATTAATGTTTTGGTTAAGGATTCAAATATTTTGTTGAAAATTCGTCTTCTTCGATTGAATGTAACTATTTTTTCTTTGAAATTAAAATCTTTTTCAGTTGAAATATCAACTCTTATATTTCTCGTTGAGAATCAATCTTTTTGATTGAAAATTCAACTACTTGGTTGACAGTTGATCTTCTATGTTAAGAATTAATTTGTTTGTTTGTTGGAGATTCATCATTTTAGTTGAAAATTGAACTATTATGTTAAAAATTGAATTATTTTTTTTTTAATTTAACTATTTTTTGGCTATTTTTTTTTGTCGAATGTTTAACTATTATGTTGAAAATTCGTGTTTTTAGGAAGGAAATTCGTCCTTTTAGATTGAAAATCCAACTGTCTTCTAAAAAGTTGATCTTCTTGGCTTGAAAGTTCAACTACTTGGTTGAAAATACAACTCTTTTTGGTGGAAGTTAAATTTTTTTTTTTAAGAAAAATCACTCTATTTTCCCTGTTTTGAGACCATTTTAGACTGTAAAGTCTGTTAAAATATTATGTTTTGTCTCTTATCTTAGGCGATCATCAAATGTAATCAAAGAAAAAAGTTTGACTTCAAAGGGGATGGAATGTTAGTATTTGTAATGTCGCCTTCTGGCTTAGGGGGGTTCACAGAAAAAACTAGGGTTTCTATTAAAACCAATTTTTGGTTCCTAATGAGCTGCAATAAAAAGGAACCCGTCTTGCTGAAAAAGAACCCAAAACGATGAATTTGTTCCAAAGGAGACTCCAGTTGGGACCTCCAAAGGAACCCAATTTTATTAAAGCCTTTTTTAAAAGAAGGGCGTAATTTAATGAAGAGAATTAAAGTACAGAATATTATTGCAAATAGAATAGATATGAAGAATATAATTTGCAGGTTGTGGAGCAAACTTGTAAATATAAAGACGTATTCATATACAAGAAACTTTTCGTCTTACGTCATCGATCGATAAATTTTGTAAATCCCTAACTTACCAACCCCACTTTGCAAGCGGTTCGTTAGTGAATGCGCCTTCATGTTGTTCTATTCGAGTGTCTCCAAAGGAACCCTTTTGAGTCTCCACAGGTTCCTATTGGAATCCAAGTTCTAAATCTAAAGGAGACACAACTTCAGTGAACCGCAATTTTTTTTTGTGTTCAATCTTTCTGTGATGATCTGTGCTAGAGAAAGGGAGGATGGAAAAAAACTTCAAAAAAGCGTGACATGTTTTTGAACGTCCCCTATAGGGAAGCAAAAGGAAGGACACTGGACAGTAGTGGACACGTAAAGTTTCTCTTGAAGTTTCAACTTTAAAATCTCAACCATACTTTCATCCGACAGAGGTCAAGACAATGTCAGCCACTGTAATGCATATTGTGTATGGGTACTCGGATCAGAGTTCTGATACGAGTTCAGGGTTCTGACATACTGTGCTTCTAATGTATTATGTATTTCACATCAGAGAATGCACTTATAAGCTTAGTACGCAGATATTTCTCGACCAGGTGCAACCTTTCTACACCGTCGTGTGTGGGTGTTACACACACCCCTTTTTCATAAGAGGCCCTTCACATGCGGGTTCATTCATTTCGAGATGTTCAAAGATCGAATAGAACTTGCAATTGGTCCATGTCCACGTGTTACCACAAATGTTAGGCTGGTCGCTTAATATCTGACGATGTGGGAAAGGGAAGTGTATGCGGGGCCAGGGTATGATGGTTTATTGATGGAGTATATAGTATGGTAATGTGCAAAATAATGTAAGATATGGGTCAATTTAGATTTGATGTTTTTTCTATAGCTACACTATCGACGGATAGTATTGGACCTCTAACCGGGTGACCTATCATAAATTATTTATGACTTTGAAAGGTGATAATCCCTTCCAGAATATGGATAAATTTTATTTTTTATAATTAGTGGAAAGTTTATTAAATTCTACATCAGAAGAAATTTAGTTGAAGTAATTTCTCCTTGTGGATATTTAATTATCACGTGAGGAAGACAACAATGAAATTTCGATTTTTAAGCAATTTTTTACTACAAATTCAACTCATGGAATTATTATTATTATTATTATAATACCATTAAGCCATTTCCCTTTCGGGGTAGGCGTGACTTGCTCGGT
>CAKNYM010052936.1:497-43419 GCA_932195095.1 Andricus curvator | reverse complement strand
ATCTTTATTGCTCGTAAGCGCTTCCCAAGTTGCCCTATCTATGAGTTAGGAAAATTAATTTATCAGTTTGATATTTTACAAAAGTGATCTTCACGATTTTATCTTTCATCTGAGCTGTTAACAATTGAAAAATCTTCACAGGTTTATGAAATAATGATTTCGATGTGAAATTAATGAACCAAAGTCATTTAAAAAACGATTTTCATTTTTGACTTTCTCGCGTGATTATTCAAAACCCACAAAGCCAAAATTCTTCAACTAACGCTAATTTAACGCAGAATTTAATAAGCTTTCAAATGGGGTTTTAGAATTATTGTTGTATATATTCAAAACGCTGATCGCAAATATTAATTTTGTATAGTTTTAGCACAGATCATTTTTAGTGATCAAATAAAAAAGTTTCATGTATTTCATTATTAATTGCTTAAACATGTGAATTATTTTACCTACAAACTGTTCAACAATAAAGGATCCAGAAAAATTAAGTGAAAACTGCACATTAGAAATAAATTATTGTTATATTTGAAAGAGGGGAATTTACTCTCAGGTAAAATGTATCGAGGATGCCGAAATATTTTTGAGAGTTCATTTTTTCTCAAAAGGTATATTGTCTAACTAAGCTACAATCTAAAAAAAGCAAAAATCAGAGTTTTTGAGTAATTTTAAGATTTGAAAATAGCCTTCAAAGAATGTAAAACTATGTAAAGGAAGCATAGTTGAATTTTCAACAAAATAGTTAAATTTTCAACAAAATAGTTGAATTTTCAACCAAATAGATGAATTTTTAACAAAATAGTTTTTTTTTCAACTAAAGAAGATAAGTTTTCAACGAAAAATGAAATAGTGAAATTTTTAGTTTAAAAAATTACTTTTGAAAAAAAAAAGAATTTTAAATCAGTTGAATTCAACCAAAAAGACCAATTTTTAACAAAATAGTCGAATAATCCAACCAAAAATATATGATTTTTCAACAAACAAGATTAATTTTCTACCCAAAAGGACGAACTTTCAATAAAATACATGAATTTTCTACCAAATAGTTGAGTTTTCAATCACAAATGATACATTTTCAATAAAAATAGAACATATTTAGATAAAATACTTTATTTTTAACAAAAAACGAACTGCGAACAAAATAGTTAAATTTTGTACCAAAGACGTGAATCTAAAAAAAAATACTTTTTTAATAAAGTAGTTCAACTTTAATCCAGGTATAAAAAAACAGGTCATTTTGAATCAAATCCTTACATTTTCAACCAAAAAGATGATTTTTTTACCAAGAAGATTAGGAGTCGTTAAAAAAATACGTAACGCATTTTCCTCGCAATTTTGACCCCCCCCCCCCCCCCATACATAACGCTTTTTCTATAGTAAGTGTATGTTCTGCCCAAAAAAAAAGAATTTTCATCAAAATATATGAATTTTTGACAAAATTCCTTAATTTTGAAGCTAAAAAGTCGAACGATCTGCAAAAAAACTTGAAATTTTCAACCCGAAAATATCATTTTTCAACAAAAAATTTTAATTCTTTACCAAATATGTAACTTTTCAAATAAATATTTACTTGACTTTTCTACCAAAATAGTTGAATTTGCAATCCAAAATATAAATTTTTGACAAAAAACTTAATTTTTAACCAAATAGTTTAAATGTAGAACCAAGAAGAAGAATTTTCTACAAAGCAGTTGAATTCAAAAAAAAAGTTAATTTGCATCCAAATAGGTATCTTTCAAGCTAAAATGATGAATATTCAACTTAAAAAAATAATTTTTCACAAAATAGTTTCACTTTAAGCATTAAGAAGCATTAAAGAATTACTAAGTTAATCTTTCAACCAAAGAAGATGATTTTTCAATTAAACATGTAATAGTTGATATTTCAACCAAAAAAAAGTTGAATTTGAAATCACACAGCTGCATTCAACCAAAGAAGGCGAATTTCCAACAAAATAATTGAATCGTTGACAGAAATAGATTAATTTTCAACCAGACAGTTTGCATTTTGAAAAAAAAAGATTATATTTCTACCAAAAGAGATACATTTTTAAACCAAAAAGATGATTTTTTTACACCACGGTTATTAAAATTTCAATCCGAAAGTACTAATATTCGCCAAAAAAGTTAATTTTCAATAAAATAGTTGAAATTTCTAACAAAATAGTTGAATTTTTAAGCCAAAAGGACCAATTTTTAGAAAAACTGTTGCGATTTCAACCAAAAAGGATGACTTCAACAACATTCTTAAAAAAGGGGGAAAGAAAGGGGAATATGGAAAAGAGTTTTATCCGTCGAAAATGCTATGCAAAAATCGAATATTCTAATTGGATACCAAACGACGATAGATAAGTAAAAAAAATGTTAAAAGTTAGGAATTACAGATATTAAAAAGTCATACAAAATTTTGTTTAACCATTTTTTGATATCATTTGCCTTTTTGGTTACATTTATCGAAAATACTATGACAAAATCAAAAATTCAAATTTTGAGCCAAACGACGCAAAATATGAGGAACAGTTTTTGGAGGAATTTCAGGTTTCAAAAATTCCTAGAAAATTTCCTTGAACCATTTATCGACAGAACTCGACGTTTTTAATTTGTTCATCGAAATTGATATTCAAAAATCGGAAATTCCAATATTACGCCAAAAGACGTGAGATAAGTAAAAAGTCTAAATGAAGACTTGTAGGAGTTTTTGTTTTATCCATCAAACATGCTATGAAAAAATAAAAAATTCCTATTTTTAGCATAACAACGCGAGATAGGAAAGAAAGTTTCAAGAAAGGATTGCAGATTTTTACTCTAAGGTAGCTCAGACAATAAATCAATATTTAAAAATGCCTGTCGAAAAACGAGCGCGATGCGCGAGTGTCTCGATGAGAATGTGTCCCTCAAAGCCTACAGAGATTTGAGCAATTTAACTTTCAACTATACTTAATTAAATAGAAAATTCAGAATATGAAGATGCATGGAAAACTGGGATCTAAAAGAGATGTTTTTGTTAAAGTATAATTCAAGCATTCCGAGTGCAAAGAATAAATATCCGAGCGCGAAGCGCGAGATTCGTCAGACGCCTGATCAGGCAGATTTTTTCTTGAGGACCTGATCTGATATTTTGTCTCAAGAAATAATAATCTCAAATCAGTTGTATGAGCATTCAATAACAACTTTTACAAGACATGGATTTAGAACCGGATTCCTCTAAACTCATTAATAAGAAATAAATTTCACTGTCAAGGATTTCTTCTTCTTTTGCTCTGCAAGTGACACTTAAATCTAAACATATCTGGTAATGGCGCTATCAAATCTTCAGGTCTGGCCTTGTCATGATCATCGATTCACTAATTAAATGACAAGCTACAACATCGAAGCGGACAGATACCGATATCCCAACTTCCTCCTCTCTTCGTCTTTATCCGACGTATTATATCAAAAACTTTCGAACGTCGGCTGTTCCCTATAGAATTTAAGATACATCGCTTCCACTTCGATGGGGATGATCTGCATGCTTACATACACATTCTGTCAGGCGTATGCATTTTCAAAGGTCAGACGCCGCTGAAAGATGATGATAGCATCATAAATGCATAATTGGGTCAAGTGAAAGTGTCATATTTTTGTTGTTCCCAACCCTGTTCTAAAGAGGAGTTCAAAAATTTAATGAAAAATCTGCTTTTACTGTTGGACCTTTCATCGTATTTTGCGTTAGGCTATAAATTTCAGTTTTTGATTTTTTAATGGCATTTTCCACGTTTAAAACAAAAATCATCATTCCTATCAAAAAACGGTTAAAGAGGATTTTGTTATACTTCCTAAAAGTAAAAATTTTGTTTCTGGACTATTTGTCGTATCTACGGTGGTTTCGTGGAAAGTTGAATTTTCAACTTTTCTACTTTCATTTTTCATGCCTGAACCCATAAATATTGGCGATAGAAGGTTTTGGCTGATGAACTTGACCTGTCTTTTTGGACCACACAGAAGAGTGTACAAAAGGAAATTTCGATTGAAACATTTCTTCGAAAGTTATCGCGTTGTCAGACTAGCGGCTGATAGACCAAGAGACAGACAGACATGTTCGTAAAAACCAAGGTAAAAATCACGTTTTCTGACTCAGAGGGTCATAAAACGTCGAGAATTGACGAAAAGTGGATAGGTTCAAATTCAGACAAATCTAATACCTTCCATCATAAATGATGAGAATGTGAAAATAAAGCTATTTTGTGTATAGTTTGTGCCACATAAAACTGAACATATCACAGATTTTTAATATTAATTATTCATATGATTGAAGAATGTTTTGAAACTTACAGTAAATCTGAAGGTATCGTTTTTGCTGCAACGGTATTCAATTGAAACGAAAATCTGTATCGATAAAAAGAAACAAAATACTGTCATGGAAACCTGTAGAATAGGTTTATATGCATCTACAAAGTTAAAGAAGTCACTGGCCCAGCTTAACTAAAAATTGTCTTTTTACTCTTTTATAAAGGCAGCAACAGGATTATAACAGGAACTCTGTTTTCAGTTTAATTCTTCTCATTGGGCGCAGACAAAAACATCCATGAAATATTTAATTTTGGACGGTGTCAATTTTGCCCTGCTGGGATTCGAACCCGCGACGGCGTAAATTTAACCCAAGCAAGCTACCAAAAAAGCTACGCTGCTTCCAGTAAATATTTTTCCCCAATACCCGCACCGGAGCTTGCGACTTACACGTTCGTTCAGAAGAATCTAAGTTGTTCTTTACACGATTGGTGACATTACAGCAAAGTAATGACATTTAATCCTCTAGTGAACTAAGTAATGCTATGCGCATCCCCAATCTACCCCTTCACCAAACTACATGCAAAAAAGGGGCACAAAATTAAATGTGGATGGGCTACAAATAGCGTGGTTGTGGGAGCTAAAACACTGTAACTAAAAGCGTGTGGTTGTGGCAACTATGACATTTGGATCTGACAACTTAAATAAGAGATGTCATAACCAGACTATTGGACATTGCAACCATATTGTATGTAGTGATACCGTCGAGCGATATTTCCCGATCTCGACGCGATTCCGACTCGATCCTAGTCTCCAGTATCGGGTGTAGATCGAGTCGGTTTTGGCTCGACTCGACTTTGGCTCGGGAAGTCGATATATCGACTCGGGATCGGGTCGGGTTTTCGATCCTCCTTCGACAGATGTGCACTTCTCAGTTGAACTGAGCGGAGAGGGAAATTTGACAATGGCTTGACGTCACGCGGTCCCCCCTGACTCCTCCACGTCTTGGTTAAACCGGTTATGGCCGGAGTGAAAATGCTGAAAATTATTTTCCCCATAGTGGAAGAGTTGTACTTTGGCTTATTAGTAAATAATTTGAAACATCTAAATGCAACTATAGAACCTATTTCAACCTTCATTTAATTTTAAATTATTTTTAAATAAAAAATAACCTTTTTTTTAATATTTGGCAATATTGGACTGTTTATTGAAAAGGAGCAAATATAAACCAGATTTTGAAAAGTGAACAATTTCCAGCTGAATTGTTTTAAATAGAATGCATTCGATTGAATCATGAACTGAAGATTTCAGAGTGCTGCATCCTACATTTAAATATTCAACTCTACAATTGTAATTTTTTTCTTCTTAAATTTTTAATTCGTGAAAAAGAGTTTTGTACTTTAATGTATAAATCATAATAGAAGAATTATTATTTAAAAATGTTTTAAAATATAAATTATTTTACTCCAATGAAACAAGTCTCTGGTTAAAATTTTTTTTAATTGTTCAATTTGTAATGTTTTTCAATTAAGATTTCTTCAAATGATATGATTAACAAAATTAATTCATTTTTCAATTTGGAGCATCACAAATGATGACGTGGATACGTATTTCTTAAGCAGAAATTTTTGAAATGTTCTATTTATACAAGGTTTTTTAACAATATAGTAAGATTTTCCACAAATGATATGAATTTTTAACAATTCAGTTAAACTTTCATTCGAACAGTTTAATTTTCAAACCAAATATGTACGATAAATTCTTAATGAAAACGTAAATAGTTGAAGTTTCATTAAAAGCTGGAATGCTTGAATTGTTACTTCAGAAAATTATTTTATAACCTAAAAAAAGAGTTTTCAACAAAATATTTACATCCTCAACCAATGAAATGAAATTTTAACCATGTAGTTCAAATTTCAATCAAGTAAGTGGAATTGTCAGCCAAGACGTTAAATTTTCTGCAAAAAAGACTAATTTTTCACAAAGTACACGAATTTTTAGACAAAGAGGTAAATTTTCAAATCGAAAAGATAAATTTTCTACCAAAAATGAGAGAGTCACATTTTCAATAAAAAAAAATAAAAATCACTTCAAAAAAACGAACTTTAAAAAAAATACTTGAATTTTCAAGTAAAGAAATTAGTTTTCAAATAAATTGATGAATGTTCATTTGTAAACAATAAAATGAATTTACAATAATGCGCCTCAACTGTCAACCAAGAAGTTGAATGTTCAATTAAGACACTTAATTTTACACCAAAAAGACAAATTTTGAACAAACACATGAATTTTCAACACTGTAGTGAAATTCTTAACGAATTTTTACTCGAAAATCAAAAAGTTCTGTTTTATGATATAAAAATTAATATTTAACCAAAAATACTAATCATCGCGAGAATAGCTTCAATTTTCAAACAGAAAAATACATTTTCAATCAATGATATAGTTCAATTTTCAACTGAATCAGATAAAGCGTCATCCATAATTTGAATGAGTAAATTTTCTATGGAAAAAATTAATGCCCAAACAATAAAAACGTGTTTTCGATAATGCAGTTAAATTTGCAACAAAAGAAGCAATTTTTAGTTGGATTTTTAAATGAAGAGATTGTTTTTTAGCTAAAATGATGAATCTCCAAGTTGACTACTTAAATTTACAGTTATGAAATAAATTTCCACCTAAAACCAACGATTTTTCGACGAAATAGTTCAATTTTTTACAAATCAATTTATTTTCCCAAAAATATATAATTAGTTGGGTTTCAACCAAAACGATGAATTTTCAAGCTTTTTAAATGAATGTATCAATATTCATATTACTTATAAGAATTATTTTCGGGAGAATAATTATTTGATGATTATTATTTTCTCTCGATTTTCCAACAAGAAGATGAATTTTCAACACATACAAAATATTTTCCAACTTTGTGAAAAAAATTTTTTGAATAAAAATTTTGGTTAAAAAACATTTTGATAGAAAAATAAGGTTTGGAAAAAAAATTGTTGAAAAAAATAATTTGTTGTGGAAAAATTTGTGAAAAAAGGGGGTTGAAAAGAATTCGTTGAAAAAAAATGTTGAAAATAATGTGTTGAAAAAAAATTTTTGAATAAAAATATTTCGAAAAAAAATTGTATGAAAAAAATAATGTTTGGAAAAAAAATTCTTAGAAAAACATTTTGGCGCTTGAAAACGTCTACAATGTGCATTTGTTTATATAATTTGTTTATAAAATGAACAAATATCAATGCATGGCAACATTTTTTTATAAAACATCATTGGCACTATAATTGCAACAAGATTAGAAGAAAAATTGATTTCGTTTCGCTTAAAAACGCCTAAAATGTGCATTTGTTTATATATTTTGTTTATCAAATAAACAAATATCAACGGATGGTAAATTTCTTCCAGAAAACATAATTGGTAATGTCATTACAACAAGAGTACAAAAAAAGCATTGGTTGCCTATTAATGTCTGCGATGTACATTTGTTTGTAGAATTTGTTTATAGAATTGGTCAATAACATTCATTCTTGAATTTTGATGGCCACGTATCATCCAAACAATAAAAGCAAGCAATTTTAGAGCAAGAATATACTTTGAAAACAAAAAGTTCTTCATGTCGATTATTTGTTAATAAAATTTGCTTTTAACAATTAGCTTTATAAGGTAACAATTTTTTCCTTCTTTCTTATACCGCTGTGCATTGAACCCAAGTGACTTGAAGTATAAGGAAAATTGTGTCTAGGAGATAAAGCATGAAATGCAAAAAACAACACTTTTTGCTGTTTGCATTAACATAAAAATAAAATAAACAAAAAAATAAAATATACACTCACAACGCTTTCTATGAAATTTAGTCCTGAGTTGTACAACAACAAAAATTATCTTAAATCGGTGCATTATTGCGTTCTAAATGTCCTTTTAAAATTTGAACCTCGTTTTTCATTTCAACCCTCCGTGGACCACTACGTCACAGACCCACATCTGGCGAAGGAGGATCGAAAACCCGACCCGATCCCGAGTCGATATATCGCATTCCGAGCCAAAGTCGAGCCGAGAGAAAACCGATCACGGGTATCGAAAACCCGATCCCGACCCGAGAAAAAACCGACGCGATCTCGACACGATCACGAGAACGTATCGTATCGAACGGCACCACTAATTGTATGCAACTTGATAATTTTAGTTCCTGCAACCATATCAGTTTTCTCCGTGTGCTTCGACCCAGGTTGCTGATCAATCTCTAGCGATCACCACAAGTGAAGAGCCTCACAACGTCATCATGTGAAGCTCTCCACTCGAGCCCATTTGTATCCAAGATCTTTTTTTCAGGCGTGATTCACTCCACTGACACTCTTCTTGATGTATTTCTCATAAACTATTAGCCACCACACTTTTCTGTCCTGGCATACCTCTCCAGCTTCCTTCACGTCCATACATTTTTTCATGCAAGCTCTTGTGTTTCTATGGCTTCTTTTGTCTCTTCGAAATAAGGTCTCATTTACACATTCTAACCATTCCTTCCGCGGTCTGCCTCTGGTCATACTGCCATTTACTTTACTTTGATACGCTTGTTTCATTAGTCGTTCATCTTTCATTCTCTCCGCATGTCCAAAACATCTCAACGAATTTATTTCACATATGTCAACTAGTGCCTCCTCTAAGCCACATTCTTTGAGGATTATCTCATTACTCACTCTGTCCATCCGTGTTTTGCTGCATATCATGCGCAGGGGTTTCATGTTAATCGCATTAATTTTAATCTTATCCTTTTCTTGATAGATCCAGGTCTCGCTACCTGTTAGCTTTTTTTGATATGTTTTTACTTCTGAGAATGGACCCTGCTCTACCTATAACCTTCTTACCCTCATTTATGCGCCTATTTAACTCCGAATCTACCTTTCAGTCATAAGTGAATAGGCTACCAAGATATACGTACTTATCAACTTGTTCTGTTCTCTCATCATTTAAGACAATGTTGCACATTTTTTTCTCACCCTTTCCTTTAAACATCATAATTTTTTTATTCACCTCAATTTTGAGGCCTATGTCCTTCATGCGTGTATTCAGTTTGCTCAACATTCTTTGCAAGTCTTCGATTGACTCTGCCATAACAACCTTATCATCGGCGAACGCTAACCCACGTACCCTCACTGCCCCGAGATTCACACCTTCTTCTTCAAAGAGGGTGATTCTGAGACACTTGTACATGGATATAATGAATAGGGGAGAGTAGGGTAAAACCGGGTAGTTGTCTTTGATGACATCGTGTGGAAAAGCGAAAAGCTAAAAAGCTTTTATTTGAAGTGAGAAGTATTCTATGACTCTTAAACTACAGGAAAGTGAACTCAGATGTGCAATAAAAAATTTCTTCGTATTTAAAAAAATGATTTAAAAAAAAAACGCAAAATTCTCGGGTTTGCCCCGTGGGTAGGGTAAAACCAGGTACCTTTGAAAATAATTTAAAAACTCATTAAAATTAAGAAAAATTGAATTTATTGTAATTAAATATTATAAACATTGTATAACGGATTCCTTTTTTTATGTCTCCGTTTAGGTTTGTATACTTCTTTTTCTAATGGAAAACCTTTAGATCGTGTATTTATTGGCATATAATTAAAATTTGACATTAATTAGAAACAGTTCATTTTATACAAAAAAATCGAGTCCCTGTTCGGGCGCCAAAAATATAACGGATTCCTTTTATCGTTACTATTTTTACTTTATTTTCATATTATTCAACATTAATATTCAATTATCTTCAAAGTAGAATCTAGATTTAATTTCAGATAAATTTAGTTATCTCACAATTTTATCAAGATCTCCCCAAAATTGCATTTAAATAAAAATCAGTTTGACACGAGAAAGCATGATTCATGAGATTGGCGTCATTGAGGATTTATTTTAAATATCACAACTAAATACGTGTGTTTAAGAACATATAAATAAATAAATATTGCGGTACGATCATATAACAATTAAATAAG
Organism: Andricus curvator; assembly: GCA_932195095.1. NCBI lineage: Eukaryota > Metazoa > Arthropoda > Insecta > Hymenoptera > Cynipidae > Andricus > Andricus curvator. The sequence goes on along the minus strand of CAKNYM010052936.1, from coordinate 33,173 downwards.
AAACGAATAAAATCCCATACGCAAAGAAACATACAACGGCATTCCATAAAATTGAATAAGATCAAAATTTCACAAAAAATTATAAAAGTCAAAGAAGGCACGTAATAATAAAATTCAAGAGCGGTCACTTATCGCTTACAATTAAATAGGTACTCATCCATAATTTGTTTTGTAGAGACGATTTCGTGTGATTGGCTTCGTTCTCGCTCACAAATTGTCCCAGGTGTAAGATGCTTCACGAGTACAAATAGTGGCAGGCTAGTTGTTAGATCAATGGTTCACATGGATGAATTTGAAACATTTAGAGATTGTGAAATGGATTCTATCACATTTGCGGCGGCCAAACGATCAAATGTGAAGTTAGAGTAGTGGACAAAAAGAAGCAAATGGCCATATAAAAAATAGCACCACACTGAAACACAATTTAAAAAGAAAGCGAACGTCTCAGTCTAAATTCACGATTACACATTAAGAACACCTCATTGAACTTCTTTTTTTTTAATTACAATAGCTACCTGGTCTGACGCAAGCCACAGCTCAACCCTGCGCGGTGCTGGTTATAATTTTGCGAGAATATCTCGTACCTTTAGAACAGTTTATAATACTAATGAGCAGTGCCTTCGGCTTCGCGAACAAGTAACGCTATAGGCTCCGCCCATTTCAACTACGGATCCTCATGCTATGATTTAGTATCCAATGTCATAATTCTATTATCCCTTGTGTCTCTTGCTATTAGCGGCAAAAATTTATTATCCAATGACAAAATTCTATTCTAACCGCGCTTTTCGTAATTTTGGCGGTACCTATTTATTATCCAATGACATAATTTTTTTCTACCCGCGCTTTTCCTGATTTTTGCGACAACGATTTATTGCCCAATGCGAAAACTCCATTGATCCCGCGTTTTTCGTGATTCCTGCGGGAATCAAATTACAAGAATTATTCGCAATACACTAAAAAATATCTCTCGTACTTCCTGACGCGAACATGTATGGATTATGAACAAATAAATCGTCTCAATTGGTATGCTGAGTATCTTGGGTACACTCACGATGGTTTTAGTATTATTAAGATTATGGTATTCAGCATCCTAGATGTACTGACGATGGATTTAGCAGTAATCACACACGAATTCGCCTGTTCGACATTGTTGCATGCTATTTAGGCTCATTCTTTGCACACAGTGCAAATCTGAATTCACCCCTTAGTCGATACAGATTGAAGCTCATTCCAAAAAATGCAGTTTTATCAGTGCCTGCTTCCGGTTCCTTTTCTGATAAAAAATCATCCTTCTTTCACTTCTTTGTCTCCGATGTCTTCGGTGCTTTAGCGCCTTATCAGACTTACTTCTGCAAATGAGTGGCATCGTCAGATTTTAAAAAAAGTTTAAAAAGTTAAAAAAAAGTAGAAATCGTTAGAAAACGTATAAATAAATTCTCAAATTCAGATATTATGTTACATTTTTCATTATTATTTTCTCCTGTGTGACAAAAACCAATATTTTATTAGAAAGGGGGTTATTATCGGTAATGACATAATACTCACATATAATAATAATGTAAGATAACGATTATATAAAATTATAAACTATTTTCACGTTTTTTTACAGTTTTTTTCCACGGTATGGCACGTGGGGTAAGACCCGCTACTACCCGATCTTACCCCTACCATCAGTACCCGGTTTTACCCCTACACGCAATAAATAACGGAACATGGTGTCCATGTGGTTCTGAACATAAACAAATGATGATAACTATTGCTATATACTCTATAATAGGTACGGAATTAAGTGTTCCACTTAGCTGTACAGTTTCTGTACGATTTCAAGAAGCACGGTAACGTACTTGTTACCAAGAATTGTAACGTTCAACCACAAACAATTTGGTATTGTCTCCTGAGAGAATAAACACATGTAGCTAGACACTTTTTACGAAAATAAGGTCAGGGCATCTACATAAACAAAATATATCAGACTGCTAGGGGCAGCACGAATCACGAGATATAGGGGGTACCCGGTTTCACCCGCAACCCGGTTTTACCCTACTCTCCCCTAGCCATGAGGAAATAACGCATCCTTGTCTTACACAATGCATAATATTGAACCAGTCACTCAGTTTCCCATTAACCCTTACACTCGGCATGTGTTGTTTTTATTGCTCGTAGGAGCCATCCGTTGACTCCGTACTCTTTTAGAACTTCCCAAAGTTTACTTCTATTCTATCCACCTTGTCAAACGCGTTTTCTAGGTCAACAAATAAACAGAAAACTTTTTTCCTTACTCTCAAACTTTTTTCTGTGGTCTGTCTTAAGCTAAATATTTTATCCGTACATGGTATTCCTGGCATAAATCCACTTTGGACTTCCCATATCTTTCCTTCTGTTATTTTCATTACCCTACGAATAAGTATTTTTGAATATATTTACTCACCTTATTTGAACATTTCAGCGTTAATACTGTCTACGCTGGCAGCCATACCATTTTTTAAGTTCTTACTTATATCCCTAGCCTCAGAGGTACAGACTCTCTTAATTAGGTTTTCTAACTCATCATGTTCCATATCACAGTTGTGGTGCCCTATAGCTTCATCTCCCAATCACTCCTTTAAAGAGTCTCTCAAAGTATCTGGTATCCCGTAATATAACATAATGTAATAAGTAAATGCTATGAAACTATTTGAAAAATATTCTTTCTGGTCCAAAAGTAAGATATAATTCGGAGGAGATCCTAAAAGTTTTATATTTGAAGGGTTGCAGTACGGATTAACTAGATGACCACCATTTTTATCACAAATTATTTTCTTTCGCATGAAAAATTCTTTAAAAATCAAATAAACGTTTCGTTAAAAGGATTGGTTCGAAAATTCGTTTTTAATATAGTAATAAAAAGATTGGCAATCCAAAACTAGATAACTGACTCTCTGTACTTGTCTTCAATTTTTTTAATTTTTTTAATTTTCTGAACTCATCTGCTAATTACTGCATTCTTTTAAACAACATTTTTAATCAAAGATTGTCTTTTTAACCATTTTTATTACTTTTCTCTCCCTTGTAACTTTTCCCTGACCAATATTTCTCTTTCTAAAAGTTTTTAAATAATGTAAAATAATTTTTTTTTAAATTGCAAGGAAGAAGTTCTTGAATAAAACTATTAGCCACTCATCACAGTACCAAAATCCCAATAAAATTTTAAACTAAAATCTTAATTTTCTATTTTCCACCAAAAAGAAATTTATGAAACTTTTTAAAACTTTATTTCACTGAATTTCTTGCCTTTTCATCAGGAACGATATTTCTTGAAATTATTATTGTTTAATTATAAAAAATTGTTTTTTTTCTTCATCTTATAGACCTTTCAGCAAACAATCGCTTGTTACAGTGCGATACCGTCACACTATAGCTATTTACTTGACAAGTGTGGAAAGTAGGCAATTCCCGATGAGCGTGAAGTTGGCGTCACGAGCCGAAGGCGAGTGATGGCATCACACGAATCGGGGATTGCCTGCTTCTCACACTTGTCAAGTACAATACTTTTCACAAAGTATTGTACTTTTCACAGCGAGTCTAAGGAAAAAGTTCGATTTTCGGAGTGAGATTCACAATAAATAAGTGAATTTGTTTATTTAATTGCGCGTAAAACAGAGTGAGTTTAGAAAACGACGATCAATGTAAGTCGTATATTCTATTCGTCTCATTACATTGTTTCTTTGGCTGCTTTACAACCTCTAGAGGTGTAAAGTAGCACACTTTACAAACTCTAGAGGTGTAAAGTGAGAAGCTCAGAAATCGGCAACTTTCTAGAGTCTACGGAGGCACGGAAAATCGAACTTTCCGCAGACGTGCTGTGAAAAATCTTTATTTTACGGGACAGATTAATTTTTTTTTATACAAATTTTTCGTTTTTTATTCAGCATCCCCATCTTTCGGAGCAATTTTTTTTTTCAAATTGGAAATAAGATTTGTAATCGCTATTCAAAGATGATAGTCAAAACCCACGAAATTTTAACCACCAAATTCTTGAATGATTTATTCAGGATTGGTTAACTTTTTTCTAATCAAACTCATTTCCTTTGAATTAAGCAGCTCAATATTACTAAAGTAAGTTTTTATTTTTTATTCCCGTTCCCGTTCCAATTTTATGTTCCTGTAATTTTCAGATTGTCAACTTCCACATTCTATTCCTGAGAACTGGATAAGTTTCTCTAATCTTACTTTTTTGACTTGAATTCAGAAATACTTCAGGTCAGAAGTATAGACTTTTGTTTTATCTTTAAATGGTAATTTCGATTTTACGGAATGTTTTTTCGCTTTGCTGAAAAATGCCGATTTTTTTAGTGCAACCCTTCATTTTCGCCTAAAAAACTCAAAAAAATCAAAAAGTTAAAAATCTGTAAAAATCACATTCGTAACTAATTATAAATAATTTAATAAACATTTATAATTTATTAATTAAACAAAATTTATTTGTCATATTATTATTTTTAATTTTAATTATAGCAATTGTTCATTTTTACTATTTTAAAATATTTCACAATATTCTATTTTCATGTTTTACCCATATACACACTAATATTCTCCAATCGAGCAAGTCACGCCTACCCCGAAAGGGAAATGGCTTAATGGTATAATAATAATAAAAAATGTATATTCTATATTTTAGATATTTCAAGATAATTCAAATCTATTAATATTTAACATTAATGGTATCTTGGATTGATTTACATTCCTTTTAATATAATACATGTCTTATCAAATTGTTTCGTTCTCAAATTTGATTAAAAAAAAATATTTAAAAAATTTTATTAAAAAAAATTTTGATTAATTTTACGCTTTTTTAGAAAAATGCAAATGTTTTTTGTAAAAGATGTATAAGAGTGAGTATAAAGTGATAATAATTCTATGAAAAAACCGAAACGTTGACAAAACTCTGTTTTACAAAAAAAAATTTATTATTTTTGTATTTTTTGACAAAAATACAAAATGGTGTTTGGTCTTCTTGGAATGATATTTCATTTTTGTACCGAAAGTAAAGTATTGCACAAGGCTTTAAATCATTCAGTCCAAAATTCGAAAAAGTCATCAAAATAAACAATTACCTATTATTAATCGATTGTATTTTTTGTTAAATGAGCTTCTGAGTTTCAATAAAAAGACACATTTTGTTGAAGGACCGATTGCAATACATCAAAATTTGCATTTTTTAGTCTATTTAATGTCGAGATTTCTGTTTCGTTATATGAAAGAAATGCAACACCTATTTTACCAGTTTCAGCTTTTCTGAAAATTACTTCTTATAATTTTATTCTCTTCATCCTTCCCTTAGTTTAAATGGGATAAGATAATAATTAATGTTTTCAGAATTTTTTTAGAGTTCCGAATTTGTACAGTGTAGATATTTGAATATTTTTTTCACATTAAAAACTGGCTTCTATATAGTAGTTACTATGAAAATATGATTGTAAAAGATTTAGTTTGTTAAATTCCGATCGTTTCAAGCTTAAAACTGTTAGAGTTGAAACTTTTTCAATTGAAAATGGTCCGATTTTACATTTTTCACTTGAATATTTATGAAAAATTTATTATGATAACAACAAATTGTTCAATTGGAATTTTTAAAATTTGGAATATTTCCAATTTTTCCTAGTCTATTATTCGTTTCTATTTGGTAAGTATAATAATTTTCTGCGAGGTAATACAACTGATGATACTATACCTTTAGAAAAAAACAAACTTTACCCAATTAGACCAAAAATACTATCCCTAAGCTTAAAGAATTACACATTGTAAACGTTAAAATATTATATTTATTTCACCAAAATATGCATTTATTTTTTCACCAAATTGAACAAATATAGGGGGTAAGTCATAAAAAACACATTGAGTTTTTTAGGACACTCTACTGTTCATCTTCTGCTTTCGACATTCGACATAAATGAAAATGAACCCAAAAAATATAAAAAATTGTTATTGCTTACCTGCTATAAATTCTTCAAAATAATTCTCAACTTAAATGAGCAGATTTTTTCTCTTAAAAGTGTCACACTTTGAAAAAGTTATTGCACTACATTATCATTAGGTTGAACAAGCTAAGTAATTAACTCAGAATAATAACTCGTTCGTTGAAAACTTCCAGCTTGTCCAAAGTCCCGACACAATAATTTTTTTCGACTCATCAGGAATCAGAATCCAAGGGTAGTGACTTAGTGAGTCGCGTGCAACCTTAATAAGGTTCTGCACGAAACCCATTAAGTTGGTTAGCCGACTTTGCAACCGAGTTACACGATTGACTGCATTTGTGAGCTACACATATTCACATATTCAAACCATGCATACATTCAAAGCAAGCATACCAAGTCCTTAATAAAGACATAAAGTTTAACACCATGCGTGCAAAAGATCTCGAATGCGACAAAAAGCCCATTTCCAATCTCGCGAGCGAGTAGGAAATTGATTGCCAACCGGGTGGGCGCGGCAGATTATTAAGGAAAGCTCGTCGAATCAATAATTAGCGTGTCAATTAGCGCTAATTCAGTGTGTAATTGCGGCTCGCGTACGAGCACGCGCTTCATAAACTTGACTCTCTCAGAATAAACTTTTCGTTTGATTCTCGCTCAACCTTGTCTCGCGAAATAAGCGTGAATTAATTCAATCTTATTACTTTATAGAGAAGTGTGAGACGCCTGGAATGAAGGATCTTGGATACTAATGGACCATCGTGGAGCACGATTGGAGTAAAGAGTATGGATCTTACTATAGGATTATCAGTCAGTTTGCGTAATTTTGAGTGATCTATGACATATGATGACTTTGTGAAGCTCTTAGCCTGGGCTGATTGCTAGAGAGATTGATCAGCGACCTGTGTCGGAGCGGTTGTTGCGGACGAACCTACTGTTTCAATAAGCTACACGGGAATTCTAGATCGATCCAACATTTCTACTGTCTTAATCAGTTTGAAAATCACTTTCATATTTTAGACTTCACACAAATTCCCCTATTTCACTCTCTCCCCCTTTTGTCAAGAATTCTCTTTGCTTGTTTTCAAAAAACGTATCCCTTTTCTCGAATAATAAAATCCAACTATTCTTGGTTAAAAGCTAATTTTTTAAATTTGTCTACCATTATATTTTGGGTTCGGAATTCATTTTACGTTGATTAATAATTCGCCTATTTTGTAGAAAAATTAATTATTTTGTTGCAAATGCAACTGTTTTGTTGAAAATTGATTGCAGGTTTAGTTGAAAATCAATTTCTTCAACTAAAAATTTAACTGTTTCAGTTTTGGTTGAAAATTAATTCTTTTAGTTGAAAAACGAGTAGCAAAATAATCTGTTTTGGTTGAGGATTTAAATATTTGGTTGAAAATTCGCCTTTTTTTTAAATATTCAACTACTTGCTTGAAAGTTGAACTTCTTTATTGAAAGCTCATTTTTCTTTTTTGAAGATTCATCATGTTAGTTTTTTTATTTAATTTTATAATTTAAATTATTATTATATTATTATCTATATGAACCATTTTTTTTTTAATGAACTATTTAGTCGAAAATGATCTTTTTTGTTGAAAATTAAACTGTTTTATAGAGAATTAATTTTTTGGCTGGAGCAGTTTGATAGAAAATTGGACTATTCAGTTAAAAATTAACTTTCTTGTTTAAAATTCGTATTTTTGTTTGAAAATTTAACTATTTTGTTGGAAATGATTTTTTTTGTGGAAAATTAATTTTTTATCTCAAAAGTTAACTATTCCATTGTTGCTTGAAAATTTATACTTTATAAGTTGAAAATTCATCCATTTGGGTAGAAAATTAATTTTGTTTGTTGAAAATTCATCATTTTGGTCAAGGATTCATGTATTTTGTACAAAAGTCGTCTTTTTCAGTTAAACTCATTTGGTTGAAAATTAGTTTTTTAAACAGAAAAATTATCAATACCACTTTTGGTTAAAATCGAGCGGAAATTCAAGTTTTTGGTTGAAAATTCCTGTTTCTTGATTCAACATTATCTTTCTTGTTGAAAATTCTTCTTTTCTGGTGGAAAAGTCAACTTTTCCTTAAACTTTTGGACTTTTTCGATTAGAAACTTAACTAGTTTGTTGGAAATTCATCTATTTGGTTGAGGATTCAACTATTTTTCAGAAATTCGTCATTATCGTCAGATTCAACTGGTTGATGCTGTTTTTCTGTTGAAATGTAATTCTTTGAACTGAAAATTTAACCATCCTATTTTTAAGTAAAACTTATCTTTTTAAGTCAAAAATTAAACTATTTGGATAAATATTTATTAATTTTATTTAAAATGCAACTCTTTTCTTAAAGTAATCTTCTTTGGTCAAACATTCTACTGTTTTGTTGAAAATTTGTTTCATTTTTTATTAAAATTTATTTTTTTGAGTGGTAACTTAACTGTTCCATTTCTGGTTTATCTCTTTGATTAAAAAAATAATTTTTTCGTTCAAGAGTTATCATTTCAGTTAAAAATTCATCTCATTGGTTGAAAATTGAACTATTTTGTTGAAAATTCGTTTTTTTTTGTTTGTTTAAGCATTAATTTTTCAAACTGAAAATGTAACTATCCCATTTTTTGTTGAAGGCTGAAATTTTGTTATAAAATAATCTTCTTGGTTGAAAATTGACCCTTTTTTCTTAAAAACGAAAATGTTTTTTATTTTAAATTAAAATATTTTTTGTTTATAATGTCAACTATTGCATGTTTCGTAGAGAACTCATCTTTTTTGTTTAAAAATTAATATTGTTACTTGAAAATTTGTCTTTTTAGGTAGAAAATTTATCTTCTTTGTTGAAAATTCATCTAATTGCTTGAGGATTCAACTATTTTGTTAAAAATTCATCCTTTCTGTTGAAAATACAACTGTCTTCTGAAAAATTCGTCTTTTAGACTTAAAAATCCAACTATATTTTCGAAAATGCAACTGTTTTTGGTGGAATTTTAATCTTTTTTGTGTGAAAATTCAACCATTTTGTTGAAAATGCATAATTGGAGACTGAAAATTTAACTAATTTGTTAAAAATTTAATTATTTAATTAAAAAATCATCTTTCTTGATAAAAATTAACTTTGTTGTTAAAAAATCTTCTTTTTCAGTTTAAAAATTCAAATGCTTTCTGAAACATTCGACTTTTTAGCATGAAAATTCAACTCTTTTGTTGAACATTAATCTATTTGCTTTGAGATCCAGGAAAATTCATTAAAGTACCTTATTGAGTGCCTTGAAAATCCTTGAAAATTACTGAAATTCTCCGAAATCTTATGAAATCCCTTGAAATCCGTTAAAATTCCTTAAAAATGCTTTTAAATATTTCGAAATCTTTTGAAATTCCGTAGAATCTTTTCAAAAGTTCTAAAATTTGTTTAATTCTTGAAAATCTCTCAAAATACTTTAAAATACTTTAAAATCTTTTCTAACCTCGTAATGTTGAAATATTTCAAAAATTTTACAGAATGATGAAAAAAATACAATCTTTTATTGTAAAATTACTAATCTTTAACGATATATACTATGATTTTGTATACATGGATTTTCTATAAGGTTGATTTGTTAAAAATGTTACATACAACGGTATGAATCCCCCCCCCATTTAATAAATAATAACACCCCCCCCCCCCCCAAAAAAAACTAAAAAAAAAAGCTGTTCCCTAATTTATGAATGGCCCCTTAAGAATTCACTCAACGGAAAAATTCTTTTGCACAAAAAAGTGGCATCGAAGAATTAAATTTCTTTGACTCGAAGAATCTATTTTTTTAGTATTTTTTTCCTTGTCGGGAATCAATTTTTAGAGTAGTAAGGACTTACTTGAAAGTACTCGGCGGAAATCAGACTAGTGGAAAATAAAACGAGCTTTAAGCTCATCCTCGAAATGGAAATTGCTATCCGAGCAAGTCTTGCGCGAAAGCACCGAAGGTTCCATATTGAAAGTCGTTGGAATGGTTTTCACTTCGGAGTTTCTTATCTCAGGATTTGATGAAAACACACTCTGTTTCTAATGCATAAAAGTCAAAATGGAAATCTGTGGCTTTATTCTGCAAATGTTTCAATCTCGCGGTTGTATTTCATATTTAAATTTTTGAAGTAGATTCAGGATATATGCAAGTATGCATGAAGCGTATTTTGATTAAAAATCAGTGCTGTGCACTGTGAAAAATGTTTGTGAAATTAATATACTTTTAATATAAGAATGTACATGAGTTTTGATATACGTTGTAATATAATTAAAAATAATTTACAAAGTATATTGAATATACATTCAACTCCCGATATAAGCATGGTTTCGGGCTTGGCTTGCAGTGGCCTCCAGCATAAATCGGGGGAATCGAAACGTAAACAGTCAGGGCCGCGTGAACCATTTCTGTTGGATTTAGACGCATGCTAACAAGTGACGTAACTGACGCCCTGAGAGTACTGCCCTCATGCTGTTTGCCACGCTTGACTGAGCACCGCCTCTCTCTCTCGGTCCCGCGGTCTCTGCATCGAAAAATTCCGAAGGTAAACTGCGGGTGCTTATATCGGGAGTTGAGTGTAATACTTATGTGTATGACGTAATATTAATAATGAATTTGTATGATTTATTATACAATTATACATTCTATATAAGGATTAATAAGTTTATATTACATTTATTTTACACGTTTATATTAAATTGAATTTACATGTATGTAAACTATATATCATATATTAGGTCAGCGATCATTTTCTCTGGCAGTGTAAAACCTACATATCATATCATACATAGTTACTGAAAACAATAATGAGTCCAAAAATATTAGAACACAAAATACATGAATTGTAAATTACGGCATTTCCATTAACCACGTAGCATACTGGGGGGGGGGGGCCCCCCGCGCACCCCATGGTACCCCCATGGGGGGAGGGAGGGGTCAAAAAGTGGACAAAATTGGGCCTCGTGGTTTATAGAAGCCCCCTAATTTGAACCTCAAAAAACAAAAATTATGATAAGACACTGAATATTTAAGAAAAGCAAACATAATTTATAAAGTTGCCAATTCTAATGTTTATAGTTTCTCTTTTCTTATTATTTTTGTTATGAAAATATCGATGGTCCAAACACTTTAAACTGTGAAAACTTGCAAATGTTTTGAAATCATTGGGACTCTCTGCACTTCTTTTTAAGTCTTATAAAATCATTGAAATCTTTCGTAATTTCTTGAAATCTCTGGAATCTCTTGAAATCGATTGAAATATCCATAATTTACTAAAAATATTTTTAAATCTCTAGAAATCTGGAGAAACCCCTTTAAATATTTTAAAATCTTCTGATCTTTCTTGAAATATCAAAAATTCTTTCAAAATATTTTCAGATTTATTTGAAATCTTTGAAATGCTTCGGAATCTCTGGAAATCTTCTAAAATCTCTGGAATTCCTGTGAAAACTCTTGAAATGTATTAAAATATCTAGAATTAGTTTTAAATCTTTTAAAATCTCTGAATATACCTTCAAATCGAAATACCCCGAATTCTTTCAAAATATTTTGAGATTTGTCTGAAAACCTTGAAATCTTTTGAAACCTTATTTCCTTTGAAATCTCTCATTAAAATCTTCTGAAACGTCTGGAATTCGTTCAAAATCTTTCGAAATGTATAAAAATCTGTTTGAGTCTTTTCAGATCTCTAGAAATCTCTGGAAATCCCTTCAAATTCGTTAAAATTTGTTTTATATATTTGAAATATTTTCAAATACTTTGAAATCTTCTAAGGTCTTTTAAAATGTCTTAAATTCTTTTCAAATATTTTCAGATTCGTTTGAAATCATTGAAATTTTTTTACATCTCTGAAATTCCTTCGGCTTTTCTCAAAAAAAAAATTTTATTTATATGGATTTCATCTGGAATATTTTCAAATCTCTAGGAATATTTTTATGTCTTGGAAAATCTCTGAAATTTTTCAAAATCTCTGGTATTCGTATGAAATCTCTTAAAATCGATTGAAATATCTAGAATGAAATAAAAATACGATGAAATCTCTTCAAATCTTTTAAAATCTCTGGAATTCCTTTCAAATCTCTGGGAATATTTTTAAATATCTAGAATTTGTTTTATATCTTTGGAAATCTCTAGAAATCTTGTTAAGTCTTTTGAAAGCTTCGAAATCTTTAAAAATCTCTGGAAATCTCTGAAATTCCTCTGGAATCTCTTGAAATCGATCTAAATATATCCAATTCATTTAAAAAATTTGAAATCTCTAAAAATCCCTTCCAATCTTCTAAAATTTGCTTGAAATATTTTGAAATATATCTATTTTTTTAATCTTTGGAATTCATTTGGAATCTCTTGAAATCTCTTGAAATATCGCAAATTCTTGTTTAAATATTTTCGTATTTTTTTGAAATCATATATAATATCTGGGATTCCTTTAGTCTTCAGTACGTCTGGAAATATTTTGGAATATCTGAAATTCGTTTAAAATCTTTTGAAATCTTTAGAAATCTTTTTTTGTTCTTTGAAATATTTGATCTCTTTCGAAATCTTTTGAAATCTCTTGAATTTCTATGATATCTCTTGAAATCTATTGAAATATCCAGAGCTTATTAAAAATACTTTTAAATATTTTTAAAAATATTTTTAAATACTTTGAAATTTTCTGAGATCTTTTAAAATATCGCAATTTCTTTCAAAATATTTTGAGATTTGTTTAAAATCTTTCGAAATCTCTTGAAATTTCTTGAAATCTCAGAAATTTCTGTAGAATCTCATGAAATCTATTGAAATATCTAGAATTTGTTTAAAATATTTCGAAATTTCTAGAAATCTCTTCAAATCTTTCGAAATTGGTTTGAAATTATTTTTAATATCTTATAATCTCTTGAAATATTGTAAATAATTTGAAAATATTTTGAGACTTGTTTGAAACCTTTCGAAATCTCTTGAAACCTTTTGAAGTCTCCGAAAATCTCCTAAAATCTCTTGAAAACTTTTAAAGTCTCTAAAAATCTCCTAAAATCTCTTGACATCTCTTGAAATCCTTTGAAATCTTTTTGAATTTGTTTTGAATCTTTTGATATCTTTGATATTGACATATTTTCAAATAATCTTTCGAAATCTCGGACATTTTATTAAAATTTCGTGAAATCTTTGGAAATCTCTAAAATTAGTTTCACATCTTTTCAACCTCTTGAAATTTCTAGAAATCTCTTGAAATCTTATAAAATCTGTTTGAAATCTTATAAAAACCTTTTAATCTTGAAATCTCTATAATTCTTTGGAAATATGTGAAATCTTTCGAATGGTAATACAGATTCCGGCCATTATATGTACATAGTCAGAGATAGAACTCTTTATCTCTTTTCGCCAACATGAATAGCGAAAATATTTTTCTATTCTAAAGAATGAAACGTAAATAAATACAGAAACTGAAAATTCAAACTAATACCCACTGGATTCTATTTCCCACAAAAGTCTTCTGAAATTTTGGCAACGGGTCCGGCCTGCCGCTTGGTTGTCATAAATCGCCGACGTCTAAGACTAGAATAAATCTCATGAAGGGGTTAGAGAAGTTAGAAATTATAGGGTTAAAGTTGGAGTCCACGGTTACCAGTAACTTAGTCTTAGAGCCACAAGAGAGCAATGCCGGTTACTATTGTAAATATTGTGGGATTAGCAACTTACCTACGGCATCTGTTTCCGTTGTTTCCAGAATTTCTATTATCACTGCGGAACCAGTAGCAGTAGCTAAAACCGGTTAAATCCAATTGTAGATAACAATTGACTGAATCGACTCTGTCTATATTCAGTGACAATCCTTTTTCGTGGACACAAGGCACCCATCGGGTTGAGATTGAGATGAAAAGAGACTCGACTTCTGGGCGGAGAAGAGAAAATTAAATGAAAGGGTAAGGTTAAGGGGCTTACGGCTAAGGCCTAAAGCTTCACCAGAAGTACACGCTTTCCACGAATAATTAGCCAACCTCAAGTCAATCCTCTGAAATATCATATACAAATAGGAGTAATGACAAAGTTAATTAACTTCTGTAGTCTCTGTATCATTTAAGATCTTTGGCTTATTTCAAAAGGGGCTGTATATTTTGGCTTTTTTCACAGTAAATGCCAGATAGTCAATTGGATCAAAATGATATGCAACGCTTTTATTCAGATTTTGAATATATTATTCAAGCAGCCAATTCAGCACCAGAACCATCCTATTCTTAAAATCAATTGAAGGGTGGCAGTACAGAACTGGATAATCAACAAAATCGCAATTTTTCAGAAGAGTGACAAAAAAAAAAAAGTCAAACCCTCTTTAAAATCAAAATCAACATTTGAAAATAAGAAAGAAGTCCACATCCAAGAAGGAATGTTGCTAATTTAACAAACAAAAATTTGATTGGGTAAACTTGACACTGACTGGCGGTCAGTGCACAGAAAAAACTAAGAATAAAATTTGTTGCAGGAAATTTTTTAGAGCGATAAAGTTTTTTTCAGCCAACTTCGCGTCTTTCAAAATACATGTGTTTGTCATGGAGAAACAAAAGAAAGTTTAACCGATATTTGTGTAAAGTTTATGCTTTGAAGTTAATTTTTGTTGCAAAGAATCTTTCGTCGGAAATCGATGTAAAGTTTATCTTCTGTTTTTTCTGTGTGTCAGTAAGCTCGGCTGCGAATTGCGATAAAAAATGCAATCATCAGTTTAAATGAAAATTAAAAACTTACTTCCGAGATATTGAGATTCTGAATGCGGGTGAAAAAAGTTTTATCTTGAGAAGATAGCTTAAATCCTAAGCTAACATTTTAACTTAAGTCTAAATAAAATTGTTTTATTACCATATTAGGAAATGACAATTCAAACTAATCCTTTTAACACAGAGGGTATTTGATTCTTTAAGAATTTTTCATGCAATAACCCCTTTTTCAAAAAAATGTTGGTTATCTAGTTCCGTGCTGCCACCCTTCAATTGTCTTTCATGAATTTTGATGAGTATAGCAACTGACGAATGTCATTTGTTATCTCAAATCCAAATAATGACGATCTTTCTTATTCGAAGATGCACTCGAAGATGCAACTATTTGTAGAAAATTTATGCATCTTTTTGTAAATTCAACGTTTTCTAAATCAGTTTCTGTTGGTTCTATGAAATTGAAAAAAAAATTAATTCCCAATGCAATAGAGATTTATAGCCCAATATAGGAATGAACATACCAACCAAAAATAGATAACGTTAGCAGTACGTTTACTTAGTGTCTTTCTCGATTTATATTCTCGGAAGTCTTACTTTTATTTTTCATCATGAATGCAAAATTCGGACATGACCGTAGGCTGAAAATCGGGTCATTTTAAATTAAAATTGCGACATGAAGTTTGGGCCCACGATTTCGCGAAGAGTCACGTTTGCCGGTTTCTCTTGGGCTGAAAAATATATAGGGGCGAAGAAAACCATTGTTTCGTCGGCGCTTAAGCCGGGTGGAAGTAAACAGTAGCATGAATAAATCGACGAAATACCGTATATTACCTTCGTTAAAACTAATATATGTCCTAGTTATTCGCGATAACGCGCAAACTGAGGCGTTTGGAAAAAAAACGCTACAGAGACGATTTACGGGCGCATATATTTTCAATAAGATTCTCTTCATTAAAAGTGGTATTATATATTCCAAACCTGGATTTTGAATCCGCCGCGAAATTATGTAGAATTAAAACAATTCTGCCGCCATTTAATCTTTTTGTTGAGATTTCGAAAGATTTGAATTTTAATCATTTCACTGATAAGGAACTATCCTTATTAGGGGCCGTGTGTAAATTACGCAAAGTTTTTTTCTGAAATTTTGAACTACTTATCCCCCTTTGTAATTTTTCTAAAAATAACGTAAGTCGATTTAGAGGGAGGGGGGTTTGGTGAAATCTTACTGTTTCTTATAAATTAACAAGGAAGTTTAACTTTCAACCAAGTAGTTGAATTTTCCACCTGCAAAGATGAATTTTCAACGAAAACTGTAATATTTGATGTTTCGAACAAAAAAATTTTAATTTTGAATCAAAAAAAGTAAAATTTAATTGTAGAAGACGAATTCATATTGTAACAGAGAAAATAATTGCATTTTATATTGAAAACAGTTGAATTGAACCAAAAAAGATGAATTTCAAACCAAATAGTTCAATCCTTAGCCAAAACAATGAATTTTCAACAAAGAAGATCAATTTTTCAGCTAAAGACTAAATATATAAATTGTTACCCAAATAGTTTAAATCCGAAACAACAAAGTTAGTTTTCTTCCCAAAAAAAACTCAATATTTTAACAAAATACATACATTTATTTACCAAATAGTTGAATTTTCAACCAAGGAGATCAAATTTCTACAAAAAAAAGAATTTGCAACAAAACAGTTAAATATTGAACGAAAAAGTTAAATTTCAACAAAATAGTTCAATTTTCAGATAAAGAAATTAATTTTTTACTCGCAGAAAAGAAAACGAATGTTCTACTAGAATTATGAATTTTCAAACAAAGAAAAATGCATTGTTATGAAAGTCATTCAACGTTTAAATAAAATGTAATACTGGAAATTTGGACGAAGATTTCAATTCTGAATCAAAAGAAGTTGAATGTAACAAAAAATGAGGAATTTTTAACAAAATACTTGAATTATCAAATAAAACAGATTAACTTTCAACCAAAGAGTTCCTTTTTTAACCAAAAAATCGATTTTCTACTAGAAACGATGGATTTTCAACCAATTACATAATTTTCCACCAAATGGTTCAATTTTTTTTACCAAAAATATGTAATAGTTAAATTTCCAATTTAAAAAATTAATTTTCAATGACAAAAAAAGGAATTTTTCACAAAACAATTGAATTTCCTAACGAATAGTTCAAGTTTCTACCAAATTGTTGAATTTTTAAGCTAAAAAGACATGCTTTCTGCATAACAGTTGAATTTTCAGCCAAATAGTTAAATTTGATACCAAAGAAATTCATGTTTGAACAAAAAAAAAGTTTAACCAAATTTCTAAATCTTCAAACAGAAAAATTAATTTTTATGAAAGTAGTTTAGCTTTCTACCAAGTAGTTAAATTTTTCACCTGAAAGGATGAGTTTTCAACGAAAGCTGTAATATTCGATGTTTCGAACAAAAAGATTTTAATTTTGAATCAAAAAAAGTAAAATTTGATTATAAAAGACGAATTTCTCACAAAATACATTTTCCACCAAATAGTTGAATTTTCAAACCAAATTATTGTATTTTCAAGCCAAAAATACGCATTTTCTACAAAACTGTTAAATTTTCAACCCGAAAATGTGAATTTGCAACAAGAAAGTTCAGTTTGAACCGATACAGATTAATGTTTACCCAGGCAGCTGTATTTAAAATAAAAAAGATAGAATTTCTATACGAAAAAAAAATGAATCTCCAAACCAAAAAGATGAATTAAAAAAAATCTGCCCGCTTCGCGGGCACATTCTCATGGCGCGCTTCGCGCGCGGCTCGCTGCGCTCGCAAGTTTGAGCGCGCCTAGGGCGCGCGACTGTTGGATCTCGCGCTTCGCGCTCGATCATATATTTATCTCGCGCTTCGCGCTCGATTATGTATTCACCTCGCGCTACGCGCTCGGGCGTATTTACATCGCGCTTTACGCTCGGCTCCTCTAGATTTTTGATCTTCGTGTTCGACTTCGATGAAAAGAAAAAGTTTTGTTTGCAAATATTATAAAATTATCAAAACCTCTACATATTAAGTGATTGTTAAATTTGTTTTTATTTTAGACTGAAAAGGAACTTTATTTACTCAAGGTTCTATCGACCTTAAGGAACACATTCTCATCCAGACACTCGCGCCTCGCGCTCGATATTTGATTTGAAAATCATTTGAACCGTATGATAGAAACAAAAAAGTTTGAGCGCACTTACGGCGTGCGATTTGGTAAATACACAGAACGCGCACTTTGTGTTTCGTGTTATATGTTCTTCATATACAAATTACTAAATTTGATTTTGATTTCAAATGAAAGGTAATGATATAATTCAGGCGACAAATTTTATTAGTTAACATTTTATTTTAGCTTGCGCCGTTTATCAAAAAAGTTAATTTTTTCATTTTCAATATATTCTTACCACAAAAATTGATTACGGGTTTGTAAGTCTTTTTTGAATGCACAATTTGTGTTCATTTATATGTTTTCGTACCTTGCATTGTTTTTTCAAAAATTTGATTTTTTTTACTGTCAATGTTATTTTCACGAATAAAAAAAAACCACGCATCCTATCGAAACGTGAGTCACAAGAAATTTGTACCTCTTCCTTGGCTGAACAAATTTTGTTTTGGTCATTTTTTTCGTAGCTGGTAATATTCGTCTGAAAATTTGATTTTTCTATTTTCAATGCTGTTTTTTACGAATAAAACAAAAACTACGCGTCATATCAAAAGGTGAATAATAAGAAATTTGTAGATCTTTTTTAGGTGCACAATTTTGGTAGGATGATCTTTTCTGGTATCTTGCATAGTTTTACAGCAAAATGGCTTTTTTGATTTTTCATTAATTTTTTGTGCGATCAAAATTTGAATTTTTTATTTTTCGAAAAATTCAAAAAGTTGTCATGAAAATATTATAGGGTGTTCAGGAATCAACGTTTTTCTCCTCTTGACTTTTTTTCATATCGTGCGTTTTTCGGCTTAAAATGTTCATTTTCGTTTGTTTTTTGGAATTTTGAAAATGCTATAACTTCAGTAATTTTTTTTTTTATCATGAAAAGTCATAAGAATATTTTGTTCGTCATTTTGCGTACTACTAATAACCGTACATAGAATTTTCAAATCTTCAAAAAAAGTGGTCTCAAAAATTTTCAAAATGTGCTCACTTTTTGGATTTTCACCCAAAATAGCTGGTTAACGAACTCGTTCTCTATTTTGCGGCCATAAAAAAGTGTGCCAAAGCTCAATCAAATCTGATCATTTTTTCGAAAGTTATCGTGGCTACAGACAGACAGACAGACTACAGACAGACAGACACCTTCGTAAAAATCGTTTTTTCTAGCTCAGGGGGTCTCAAAACGTGGAGATTTGATGAAAACCGACTATGTCAAATTTTACATAAAACCAATACCTTCTCATTAGAATGAGAATGTAAAAAATTACAAGAAAAAATCTGCCCGCTTCGCGGGCACATTCTCATCGCGTGCTTTGCGCGCGGCTCGCTTCGCTCGCAAGTTTGAGCGCGCCTAGGGCGCTCGATTATGTACTCACCTCGCGCTACGCGCTCGGGCGTATTTACATCGCACTTTACGCTCGGCTCCTCTAGATTTTTGAACTTCGTGTTCGACTTCGATGAAAAGAAAAAGTTTGTTTGCAAATATTATAAAATTATCAAAACCTCTACATATTAAGTGATTGTTAAATTTGTTTTTATTTTAGACTGAAAAGGAACTTTATTTACTCAAGGTTCTATCGACCTTAAGGAACACATTCTCATCCAGACACTCGCGCCTCGCGCTCGATATTTGATTTGAAAATCATTTGAAGCGTATGATAGAAACAAAAAAGTTTGAGCGCACTTACGACGTGCGATTTGGTAAATACACAGAACGCGCACTTTGTGTTTCGTGTTATATGTTCTTCATATACAAATTACTAAATTTGATTTTGATTTCAAATGAAAAGTAATGATATAATTCAGGCGACAAATTTTATTAGTTAACATTTTATTTTAGCTTGCGCCGTTTATCAAAAAAGTTAATTTTTTCATTTTGAATATATTCTTACCACAAAAATTGATTACGGGTTTGTAAGTCTTTTTTGAATGCACAATTTTTGTTCATTTATATGTTTTCGTACCTTGCATTGTTTTTTCAAAAATTTGATTTTTTTTACTGTCAATGTTATTTTCACGAATAAAACAAAAACCACGCATCCTATCGAAACATGAGTCACAATAAATTTGTACCTCTTCCTTGGATGAACAAATTTTGTTTCGGTCATTTTTTCGTAGCTGGTAATATTCGTCTGAAAATTTGATTTTTCTATTTTCAATGCTGTTTTTTACGAATAAAACAAAAACTGCGCGTCATATCAAAAAGTGAATGATAAGAAATTTGTAGATCTTTTTTAGGTACATAATTTTGGTGAGATGATCTTTTCTGGTATCTTGCATAGTTTGACAGAAAAATGGCTTTTTTGATTTTTCATTAATTTTTTGTGCGATCAAAATTTGAATTTTTTATTTTTCAAAAAATTCAAAAAGTTGTTATGAAAATATTATAGGGTGTTCAGGAATCAACGTTTTTCTCCTCTTGACTTTTTTTTCATATCGTGCGTTTTTCGGCTTAAAATGTTCATTTTCGTTTGTTTTTTGGAATTTTGAAAATGCTATAACTCCAGTAATTTTTTTTTATCACAAAAAGTCATGAGAATATTTTGTTCGTCATTTTGCGTACTACTAATAACCGTACATAGAATTTTCAAAACTTCAAAAAAAGTGGTCTCAAAAATTTTCAAAATGTGCTCACTTTTTGGATTTTCATCCAAAATAGCTGGTTAACGAACTCGTTCTCTATTTTTCGGCCATAAAAAAGTGTGCCAAAGCTCAATCAAATCTGATCATTTTTTCGAAAGTTATCGTGGCTACAGACAGACAGACAGACTACAGACTACAGACAGACAGACACCTTCGTAAAAATCGTTTTTTCTGACTCAGGAGGTCTCAAAACGTGAAGATTTGATGAAAACCGACTATGCCAAATTTTACATAAAACCAATACCTTCTCATTAGAATGAGAATGTAAAAAAATTTCAATCAAATTGGTGAATTTTGAAGCAAAAAGGACGAGTTTTCAACAAACCTGTTTAATTTTCAATCAAAAAGGATGACTTTTTAACAACAAGATTGAATTTTAAACAAAATATTTAAATTTTGAAGAAAATAATGCAATTTTTAACCAAACAAGACCCATTCTTAAGTCTTAATAATTAAATTAATAGTAGATTTATTAACCGTAAAGAACGATCATTCAAACAAAAATATTTGGATTTTCTTATTGGGTTCTAGCAATTCAGTTCTCATGTAAGTGAAAAAACAAGAAAAAGGGGAGAAACTGTAAAGCCATCGATTACTAAAAAGAAATTTTGATCATTTACAAACTAAACTAAAGAATAATAATTTAAGTAAACATTGAAGTTAATTTTTAATACTTTTAAAATATTAGGTCAGCCTTCAAATATAAAAAATTGCTAAATGTCAATCATCAAGCTTTTCTCAGTCCATATCAGAAAAATTTACATGATATTTGAAATAATAAAATAATTACATTCATAAAACAATTGTCAAATCAAGTTCTTGGAATTTTTGTAATATTATTTTTAAAATCTTCATTCGCAAACCTAAAAATATCGTACGTAAGAAATGATTTGGACCATGTGCACCCCCATGTAAGATATCAAAGATAAATCGTTGCCCTATCCACCCACCAAAAATACTTTACGTAATTTATATACGGCTCCTTAGTTGTTATATTTTGAATTTTTATTTTTCACAGTTCTATAATATTACCCATAAGTAAATATTTTCCCACTGCGTAGCATGGAAGTTAAGATTCAACTGACGAAGACAAACTCAATTCTTGATAGAACCTGAAGTCCATGATTTATGTTGTTTGCGGTGAGGCTCGTGGTCAACGGATTAACCCCATGGAAGACGCCAAATAGGGTTGCATCTTGCCCGTAGGATGCAAGTTAACACGGTAGGGCCTCTAGACAATTAAAACTTGACTTTCTAAATTTCACCCACCACAACTTCCATTTTCCTTCCTCTCTTCTTTTCATCTCAAAACCTCCTTTCCTCTCACTTTTCGAAATACAGGTCGTAAATTCTTCATAGGAATTTGTAAACCAAAACCAAACAATCAACTCCATAACGACTTTACTGACAAATTGTTAACTCCAGAAGGGTTAAGACCCTTGAGATGGTTAGGTTCAATTCCTTAAAGATGCAAAGTATTATATGTATTTAAAACTGCATTTGTGAAGGCGTCGCTGAAATTATCTCAGATGACAGATTTAGCATCGCATTAGGTTAATTTTCATCTTCCTTAAATTTTACGATCACCTCTCTACTTAAATTATCCATATGAAAAGACTTTGCTGTTTAATATTCAACGACTTTCGAGCCTTTAAGCCCGATTCCGTGGTGGATGGATGGATACTTTTTTCACTTCTCTTGAGGAGTAAGCAGACTTTTTATTATACTGAAAATTACCAAGTCTGTAAAAGACGTATACATTCGCAAAAAATATTATTAATACGAGTCCTCAAAGTTTCTTGTGAACATTCTGGGTCATAAAGATACTGTTTAACGAACACTAAGTGCATCCCCGATACCGAACGAATGATGGCGAGTGCAGAAAATTGTATATGCGACCTTAACGATACATTGATGATTTGACGTTCTCCATTCACGTAACTCTCCCCTTTATTTATTGCAGAAGAACTGGTCTATTATTTTTAAATTTTATTTCATTGGCTTCCATGTATCCTGTTTTTCTTCTCATTGCTGATTTCTTTCGCGATTCGCGACCTTTGCATATAATTTCTAATCATAAAGTTGTGAATGAATACATTCTTTCAGATAAATTGTCTTATGGCTTGGTTATGTGCGAAATTTTCGTTGTCTTTTTTCTTTTCGAAATTTCTTCGTGTAAGAATGAATGTGTGACTGCAAGTAAGTTTACCTGATTTTAAATATTTAATAATTTTCAACAGAAGACATAAGAATGACAACTGGATAATGACAAAAAAGGAAATATCACAGGCTGAACACAGCAATTGTTTTGTGATAAGTTTTTCAATATAAAATTTCAATGAAATTACATGAACATGTGTGGAGACGTGAAAACTTTAAAAGGAAAATTTGAAGGAAAAAGAAATTGGTCCTTATCCAGTTGTTTTTTTCATAATTCTAAAATTAATTTCTTCGAGAGAAAAGAGAAATTATTTTTAATTAATCCTAATATGTATCGACAACCAATTATCGATTATTTGCCATATAAAGTAAAGAACGACTAATATTATAAACATTGAATGTCAGACTGAGAAAAACAAATTTTGAATAAAAAACCCGGGTATCAGGAGCTTCCATCTAGACAGAGAGAAGTCTTTTCCTTTTTTTAAAAGAATTCTTCTTTTTGCCACTGTTTTCAAGAAACTTCCCCTTTTTACCGTTTGTTGCTAAAATGCGAACTGACCTAATGGAACGCAATAACAAAATCCAACTATTTTTGGTTAAAAATTAATTTCTCTTGTTGAAAAATCTTCTATTCCATTTTTGGTTTGGAATTCATTCAAAAATTAACTATATACTGGTTTTAAGTTCAACTATTTTATAAAAAATTTATTTTTTTTTGGTTGAAGATTTATCTGTTTGGTTTACAATTTAACTATTCTGTTGAAATTTTGTTTTAATTTTGTTGAAAATTAACTTTTTAATTGAAAGTTTAACTATTACATTCTTTATGGAAAATAGATGCTTCTTCTTGAAAATTTAACTATTTGGTTGAAAATGTATCTTTTTTGGTTATAAATTTAACTATTTGGTTTAAAATTCATATTTTTTGGTAAAAAATAAATATTATTAGTTCAAAAATAGTCTTTTTGGTTAAAAATTCAACTATTTGGTCGAATGTTGAAGTTTGTTGTTGAAAAATCATGGTTTTGCTGATAAAAATTCATCATTTTAGTTAAAACATCATCTCTTTGGTTAAAAATTTAACTATTTTATTGACAACTTGTTTTTTTGGTGAGAATTTTTTGTCAACTAAAAATGTAACTATTCTATTTTTGGTTGAAAATTTATATTTTTATTTGAAAATTGGTCTTTTCTAGTTGAAAATTTAACTGTTTGGTTGAAAATTCATGAACGTTAATTAATGTCGTTTTTTTAGCTCGCAAATTCAACTGGGTGAAATTTTGTTGTTTTTGAAAATTAATGTTCTGAACTGAAAATTTGACTATTCCATTTTTGGTTGAAAATTTATCTTTTTTTTCAAAAATCAACTGTTTGGCTAAGAATTCATCTTTATTGATTGAAGACTAACTTTCTTATTGAAAATTAATCTTTTCAGGCTTTAAAGTTTAAAGTCTACTGTTTCCTAAAACACTCGACTTTTCAGCTGATAAACTTAAAGCTTTTGTTGAAAATTTACTTTTTTTCGTTGAGTTCAACTGATTGAAAATTTTTTCATGGTAGAAAAGTCATCTTTCTTGGTTGAAAATAAAAGTTTTTCTTCCAAAAGAACTCTTTGGGTTAAAAATTCAACTGTTTTCTAAAAAAGTTGTCTGTTTGTCTTCAAAATTCAACTATTTGGTTGAAAATGCAACTGTTGTTGGTTAAATTTTATTCTTTTTTTTAACTCGACCGTTTAGTTTGAAATCCATCTTTGGAGGTTGAAAATCTAAATATTATGTTAAAAATTTCATAACATTTTTAAAAATCACTGATTTTCTTGAATTCATTTTTTTTTGTCGATAATTAATCTGTTTTGTGAAAAATTTGTCCTATTGGTTTGAAAATTCATCTTTTATGGTAAAAAATTATTCTTTCTTGATTTGAATTTGAATTATTTTGTTGAAAAATGTTCTCTTTTGTGGTAATGTAGTTTATGGACGGCTCCTAACGGCAAACCTATACTTCAAGGTGGGATCAAAGTCACTAAAATCATTCTAATAAAAATACAAAACAACATTTTCTTATTTGAGCGTACTACTACGTGATTAAAATGTAACAGCTTGAACGATTTTAAATAATATGATTTGAACCTTTCTGATCTTAGCTAATTGCAAGTTAATTCTAAATGACTTGTGACTTCGGCCGATTGCAATAAGTTATGCCCAATTGCTGGTCTCCATATTTTACTCAGCTGCCCAAAACAGTTCTTTGTTAGCTCGTCTCGCATAGGATAGTTACGTCATGGTGACAGCAACTCCAAGCGTTGAGCAGAGTTTACCACACTTGCTATTTTTTTTTTTCAAAATTCCAACCAGGAAGCGGAAGAAATGCCACAGCCAGTGATCAGTCCCAGGAGACAAAGATGCGTGGAAAAGCCGCTTCCCTTTCGAATCAGCGTGACGACCCTCTGCTTCCTAAGGACTCGGAAGTCTCGCTACGCTACGGCTTCGACAATGAAGATCGAAGGACGACTCAACGATTTTCCAGGACTACTGTGGTAGGCTACCCACCAGCAAGTGTTCCTTCTTGGTGAAAACTTGTCATATTTTGGCCACCACTTGGCATATTTATGGCCAGAAATATGGCCAAAAGACGTTAGCGAGCTTCCCAAACATGCCATAGTCTTGTCTTTTTTTTGCTCCTGAATGATCTCCTGTGGTGAAGAGATTCTGGAATTTTCTCGAGATGTGGAAGCTAAGATGTAATGAGTTCTTCAAAAGTCTCTTGAAAAGAATTGTAGGTAAGTGCCTTAGGCTTAGAAGTCTTTGGCATTTTGGTTTTGTATTCTATTACGAACTTTTGCTAATGGAAAGAAAGCTTAACAATATTTTAAAAAATTAATTAGACAGTTCTTTTTAGGTAATGTGGTTATAAAAATATATCAGAGTCAAATGCATTTGGCCTAGTATAAGTCAGAAACATCAGAATTCGAAAAAATCCTAAGCCATAATTCAACGTGGCGTAACCGTAACTTCTGGAATTTTCAGAATTTTCGAAATTTTTTAAAGGAAAAATGTCTTTTAGTTAACACTATAACTTCACCAAGTTTTAGTTGAATCGGACAATATCTTGCAAATCCTGATATTTCTGATGTATACTGGTCCATTTGATGATTCATTCAAGTTTTGTAAAAAATTCTTGACATCTATTAGGGAACATCCATTAATTACGTAAGGATTATTTTTTTCATTTTAGACCCCCCTCCCCTATTTCGAGAATTCGCAAGAATTTAGTGACCTCTCCTCCTCTTTCTTACGTATGATTTTATATTTTGTAATCAATGTATCAATTATTTTTACTGTAGACGAGATTTCAAAAGATTTGTAGTTATTCGAAAGAATTTCAACAGATTTCAAGGGATTTTAGGTATTTCAAAGAACTAAACAAGTATTTTTAAGAATTACAAAACTTTTAAGGAATTTAACGAGATTTCCAAAACTTTTTAGGGATTTCGTGAGATCTCAAAAGATTTCAAGGAATTAATAAAGTCTTAGGGTATTTAAACGATTCCAAAGGATTACGAGAGGTTTCACAGATTTCAAATGACTTTAAAAGATTTCAAGAATTTCAATAAATAGCAATTATTAAAAAAAGTACAATTTTAGAGAAAATATCAATTTCTCCAAGGTATTTTACAAGATTTCAAGAGATTTCAAAGGATTTCGATATTTTAGACGGATTTCCACGGATTTCAAGGAACTAAAAATGATTTCCGCGGATTGCAAAGAATGTTAAGGGATGTCAAGAGATTTTGAATTGTTTTAAAAAAAGTCACAGGATTTCAAAGGATTTTAAGAGATATTTAAGTATTTTCACAAAGCTTAAAAGATGTCAGGGAATTTTAGTTTCTAACGAAACAAGTGTATAAAGGTAAAGTAAATGGCAGTGTGCCCAGCAGAGGCATACCGCGGAAAGAATGGTTATAATGTGTGAATGACCTTAATCCGAAAAGACATAAGAAGCCATAGAAACAGGAGAGCTTGCATGAAAAAATGCCTGGACGTGACGGAAGCTAGAGAAGTATGCCAGGACAGAAAAGTGTGGCGACAAATAGTTTGTAAACAGAGTGACAATAGAGTGAATGACGCCTGAAACAAAATACCTTGGATACTAATGGACCCGAGTGGGGAACCTCACATAACAACCTTGTGAAGCTCTTCATTTCGGGTGATCGCTAGAGAGATTGATCAGCAACCTGGGTCGGAGCAGTGTTGCGGAACGAACGTGTTATTTAAATAAATAACACGAAAATTCTAGATCAATCTAAAAAATGTATACCTCCTTCCCAACACTACTATTTTCCAACCGAGCGAGTCACGCCTACCCCGAAAGGGAAATGGCTTAATGGTATAATATCATAAAAGAATGATTTCCGCGGATTATAAGAAATGTTAAGGGAGTCCAAGAGATTTTGAATTGTTTCAAAAGAAGTCACAGGATTTCAAATGATTCCAAGAGATATTGAAGTATTTTTACAAAGTTTTAAAGATGCCAGGGGATTTTAGTTGGATATCGAAGTTTTTAAGGGTTTTAAAAAGATTTCGAATCATTCTAGAGGACTAACATTTTTTTGAAAGATTTCCTGTATTCAAAAGAATTCCAAAACTTTAACGCAATTTAACGCGATTTCCAAAGCTTTTCATGAATTTCATGAGATTTTAAAGGATTTCCAAAAAATTCAAAGAATGAAAGATGTCTTGAGGTTTTTCAAACAATTTAAAAAGATTACGAGAAGTTGCACAGATTTTAGATAATTTGAAAACATTTCTAGAGTTTCAATAAAGGGCCACTGATGAATAACATAAAACTTGGGGGGGGGGAGGGGGGTCAAGCCTAGTGTTATATAATGGCGAAAAACTATAGGCAAAAGTCGGTGAAGGCGTTACATAGCGTGGGGGGGGGGTCAAAATTTTCGGAAAATTGCTTTACGCAATTGATGGATGGCCCCTAAGCCTGAGGGGCCATTTAAAAAATACGTAATGCTTTTTCCTGACATTTTTACCCACCACACCCCTCCCTCTCGACGTAACGCTTTTTCAAGTTTAAGTTTAACATTGGCGTAGCCCCCCCTAAAGGCGTTATGTATTTTCTGAAAGGTGCCTAAATTATCTAGTACAATTTCAGACAAAATCTCAAATTTTTCAAGAAATTTCGACTGATTTTTAGAGATTTTAAGGAACTAAGAACAATTGTGAAAAGGAGTTACGGGATTTCAAAGACTTTCAAGAGATAACAAAGTATTTTCCCGAACTTTGAAGACCAGGGGATTTTAATTGGATTTTGAAGATAAGATGGGATTTAAGGAGATACCAAGGTATTTTCAGATAATAATGAGATTCGATGATATCAAAAGATTTGCAAACATTTGTAAAGTTTTAAGATGATTTCATCGGATTTTAAGAGATTTAAGGGGGATTATTTTATGGAATTTGAGTTATTTTCGAAAATTATAATGAATTTTAGGAGATTTCGAGAAGTTTCAAATTTTTTAATAAATTTCAAAATATTTTGAAATATTTTAAGAGATTTCTGTAAATTCTGAAAGATTCCCACGCATTTTGAAGATTATACAAATGTTAAGGTGTTTCCATGTATTTTTACGGATTTTGAAGATTTTAAGCAATTTCAAAAGATGTCACTGAATCTCAAAGAATTTTAAGGCATTGCCCTCGGGATTTCCACAGTTCTTAAAGAATTTCAAGGGATTTTCAGCTGAAGAATTTTTACATGATTTAAACAATGTCAGGGGTTTACAATTTTTTCAATAATTCGCGATATTCCAAAGGATTACAAATATTTCCAGGGATTCTACGAGATTTCATCAAAGGTGTAACCAGATTTCAAAAATAGTATAGTTTTTATTTACATAAAATAGAAATAATGGTTTAATAGTATGAAAAGTAATTTCAACAGCTAGAACAGGTTTAAATTAGCACTTGCGTGAAAAATGTTTTCGACTCCCCCCCCCCCCCTCCAAGTAAGGATTAGTAAGATTTTCTGGACTCTTTTAAAATAAATATTTCTCGTGATTAAAAAGCAATCAGTGATACATTTCTCTAAGTTAGAAATAATTATATATTTCTTAACATTTGTTTCCTATATTAATAAATAACAAACAATATGTTTAATAATCATAATAATTTTAACACATTCAATACACATATATAACTATATCTACCGGTGCTTTTATGAAGTACAGACTGCCTTTTAAAATTTAATCTCTTTATGAATATTCATAAGCACTTAATCTATTTGGCCATTCCCAATTGATTAATAGCAAATTCATCTTCCCCTGTCGGCTCTTAAAATACCCAATCCTTTTGAAATGACTTAAATGACTGCCACTACCATTCAATATTACTAAAATAACCATTCATTTTACCATTTGGTCGTCTTTCATACACAATAAAAAAATTCACCGTTCGATGACCTTCCTGCGAAGATTTCACTGTTCCGTCTAGAGAAATCCTGCGCCAAGGATATGTTAGGATCGAAAGGATTTTAGAGAAATCGCTAAAATTCCTGCAACATTTTTGTGTTAAATAAAGGCAGGAGGGCAAATAATACCTGTTGCGCAAAAGCATATTATTTTTTTTTTTCAAAAATTCCAATGGTTTCTGGTCCTTGAAAACAGATTATGAACCTGGGGAACCTCTCGGTGATGCAACGCGGAACATACCGAGTTTAAGGTTTAGCTTGAAGGGAAGGTCCTTTGGTTCTAATGATCGGTGGCATAAATTTTGAGCGGACATTTTATGACGTCCAAAAATTACTTTACAGTTGGAACAGTAAAACTTTAGAAAGATCCTCCCTGTTCATCTATATTTTATATAGCTTTGCGCGCTGTAATTTCTTATACGACCACATTATTATGAATTGTCCCCAAGGCGTGCAGGCTAACAATCGAAACACGTTCAGGATAGGGTCCGTGCATAAATTACGTTTATGTCTTTCCCCCGGGGGGGGGCCCCAGGTAGGACAAAGCTTTTTCTATGCTGTTTTACGTGCACTGAAAAAAAAATGAATCAAAGAAAATTCACTAAGATTTAAAGAAAAGATCTTACTGAATACGTCCTATGAGACATTTCTTCAATACAAAGAAATGGTTTTATCCAAACCAAAAGCATAAAATCATTGTTACAAATCAATATTTATTTTAGTCAGTATAATATTAACTAAGCGAAATAACGTTGGTATTACTTGAAAGTTGAAAGTAATGAGAGATTTGTGTTTGACAATTAGGTAGTTGAGATATAGTCAAATGTGATTTTAAATTAGGAAAATATTTCCTTCAAACAAATTAAAGTCTATCGACTAAAGTAAAAGTTTTCCTTCATTAAAAGATGTGGTTCCTTGGTTTAAATTAAAGCGCACCCTAAATTTGACCAAATATTTTTTGGTAACAAAGAAATGAGTTTTTAATATGTGGAAATATTGCTGCGATCCTGAGATGTCATATATTGTTCAGAATAAGCATGTAACAAAATATATTTATTAAAACAAAAATCAGTTCTTCGTTGAAACATTTGTTTCAATTAGTAAATTGCAAATTGTTTATTCAAACGACGATTTCTTACAATGAAATAGATCCATATTGACAAAAAAAAATTGTAATGCATAGAATTGTATAACTGCAATAATCATGTCAACTATGAGCATCGGATAAATATTTGTTTCAATTCGGTAAATAATTATTTATGTGAAAAAATATGTATTTCAATTGAAAAACCCTAAATTACGTGATCCACACACAGACGAATTGTTTACTTTAAATACGTACACGTGTAAGTAATATAAAATATCACCCAAAAAATGATTTCTTTGAGACAAGTTATAACTTTTTCCCCCGTTAAAAATATTTATTCAACTGAAGTAATCAAATTCTTAGTATAATGAAAAAAATCAATAAAACCCGTTTCTTTCGATCCAGGCATTTTCTTCTGTGTGGTGAAAACCATTTTTTACGTAAGATATTTTGAAATCTGCAAATCACTAAAAAAACAAAAGTTAATCAGAGTCTTGCCTGTTTTCCATCTTTTCTTCTTTTTTCTCATTGTTCCACTTAAATACGAACTGAGTTAATAGAACCCAATAAGAAAATTGACCTATTTTTTTGGGTGATTCAATCCAATTCATTTAGATTATTACAATTTCACAAATAGGAAAAAGAAATAATCCAAAAATATTTCATATATATTTCTAAAATTGCTATATTTAGTGCAAACTTAGTTATTTTTGTCTCTAATGAGCCGAAAAGTGAGGTGGTCTAGAAGTCTATTTTTTAATTTTGAATCTTTTTCATGCTCATTTTGCATAAAATTATTCATGATAAAATGGATTTCTGTTCTATCTTAATTTTAAGACCTATTTTTGTTTTGTTAAGGGTTCATTCTTTACGGTTGAAAATTTAACAGCTTTATTGAAAATTCGTCTTTTTGGCTTGAAAGTTCAACAATTTAATTGAAATTCTTTTTCTTTTTTGGTATGAAAATTCATCTGTTTTTGTGGACAATTTTGTCTTTTTTTAATTGAAAATGTAACTGTTTCGTAGAAAATTCAACTATTTGGTCGAAAGTTGTCAGAAAAAACAAAAGTGAATTTTGGTTGCGGGTAATTTTCGAGTAGATAAAGTTGAATGTTTTCGCATCGAAACAAAACAAGATTCAATAGAGCTGACATGGTAACCATTTCCAATATGGTGGGTAAATCCTATTTTATTTTAAAATTCATTTGTTTGATTGAAAATGTAACTCTTTTCATAAAAATTCTTTTTCGTTGTTAAAAATTTATTTTTTTAAATGAAAATTCAACTATTCCATGTTTGGTTGAAAATTGATCTTTGTTAGTTGAACATTCAACTGATTGGTTGAAAATTCATGTATTTTATTAAAGATTCGTTTTTTTGTAGAAAATAAGTCCTCTTGGTTTAAACTATTTTTTGGTTGAGAACTATTTTTTTGAAAATTTATCTTTTTTAGTTGAAAATTTATGTATTTTGTTAAAAATTCTTTTTTTTGTGTTAAATATTGAACTACTTGCTTGTAAGTTAAATTCCCCTATTAAAATTCATTTTTTTGGTTGAAATATCAACTATTACACTTTTGTTCTAAATTCACCTTTTTATAGGTTGAAAATTCATCTCCTTGATTGCAAGTTGAACTAATTTCTTACAAATAAATGTTTAGGTTGAAGATTCGTCATTTTAGTTGAAAATATATCTGTTTGATTTAAAATTCAACTTTTTTGTTGAAAATGAATTTTCTGGGTTGAAAGCTAATTTTTAATCTGAAAACTTTTTGTTTGAAAATTCAACTGTTTGGTTGAAAATCAACTTTTTTGTTGAAAATTCTACTGTTTGTAAAAAATTCGTCTTTTTGTTTGGTAAAAAATTTTACTGTTTTTTTAGAAAATTCTTTTTTTTTATTGACAATTGATTTTTTTAAATGAACATTCAACTATTCCATTTTTAGTTGAAAACGGATCAACTGTTTGGTTGAAAATTTATGTAATTTGTTGAAAATTCGTCTTTTTTTATATAAAATTAACCTCTTTTGTTGAAATTCAACTATCCTATCTTTGAAAACCCATCTTGGTGCGTTACTATTTCCGTTACCGTTACAATGATTTAGTTTTGTGCACCAGGCCGTTGAAGACGTCATCTACGATAAATTTTTAACAATTTAAATTGTGTCAACATCCAAAATAACTAACCAAAATAACTAAAAGTGGTGAGCCGAGGATCCGCGTGCACCGGGTCACGCACCAGGTACTTTAGCGCGTATTCTACGAGAACATTTTAAAAATTTAAATTGTTCCAACATCCAAAATAACTAAAAGTGGTGAGCCGAGGATCCGGGTGCACCAGGTCATGCACCAGGTAGTTTAACGCGTATTCTACGAGAACTTTTTCAAAATTTAAATTGTGCCAACATCCAAAATAACTAAAAGTGGTGAGCCGATGATCCGGGTGCACCGGTTCGCGCACCAGGTAGTTTAGCGCGTATTCT